>ML820425.1:19549-47605 GCA_009831015.1 Picea engelmannii | reverse complement strand
AATTGATGGGATACTATATGTTATATGTTAAGTGAGTGGTTGTTTCACATCAGAGTTGAAATTGTAAAATACACATTGAATTGTATGGAGAGTGCAAGAATGGTCTTCAATTCATGGTCAAGATCAAAGTCTATTGATGAAAAGAATCATGAAAGTATGTTTGAGGATCACCACCGTAAGAGTCAAAGTTGAGTGAAGAAAGTATGTGATTTGAAGGTTGAAGATAATATAATTGAGGGCTTCAATGCTTGTAACTATTCATAAGTTTAATTTGTAAAAGGGGTTATAAGTGTTTACATAAGAAGTCTAGTTGTAGACCTCATGTACATCATTTTCAATAAAAATATCATTTTTTGCTTCTGTGTCCTAGATCCGCTCGAAATTGAATAAGGGGATGTTAGGAACACCTTGCATTGTGTGTGATGGTGAAAGATTTCTTGAATGTTTTCATGGTATTGTGTCTATTTTTGACACTACACTTGTAATTTACTGTACAACTGTTCACAAATGAAATCACGAAGCACACAATTAATGCCAGTGAAGCACATACATTAAAGCACGAGTAATCAAGCAGTAGCGAAGATATCAAATTGGAAACCACATCAACATTGGACACAACAAGCTCATAATCAAGGTATCAAAGCATCATCAAATTTGAAGATCAACTCAACTTTGAAATCAACATTTATTGTAAACTTGCAAATAGTCTTCTTTATAAGTAATCAATATCAACTATAATTATTTTGTAAGTGTCCAATCAAATCAAGTTGAATTTCTTTGTAATTGGGTGCATTCTCGGTTGAGACCGACACCCAAGATTCATTGTAATTTTGAGTCAAAATTGACAAGGTTGAGTAGTTTAACTCAAATCATTGTAAACATCAAAGTTTTGGGTGCATTTTCTGTAGTATCTAATACCCTCAACTTCTTGGAAGAAAGCAATAAAATTTCAAGCGAGCAAGTACAAGCGAGCGTGAAGTTCAAGCGAGTGATTCAAGTGAGCGAGTTGAAGATAAGCCTTCTTATGTCGAGTCAAATTCTAATCAGGATCTACCTGCAAAAGGAGACCTTATTTAGTGTTTTGAAATGGCTTGAAGTCTCGAATTATTAGAGTTTCTGAACACTCTAATAAACACCATTGAAGACAACACAGTGATATTGAACAAAGAAACTCTTCAATCAGTGCTAACTTGTTTGCAAGTGACGGAAGATAAAGTTAGACTTCTTCAAGCACAATCCCAACTATTGAACGATGAGTTGATAGATCTAAAAAATGAACAACCAGTGAAGTTTTCTAAACTAGTTTTTGTTCAACACAACCCTCTCTATGATAATGATGATGGTGATGATTTTGATAAAAAAAATCAGTGAAGGAGAAACTCAGTAAGACAACTCCAAATGCAGAAAAATATGAAGCTATTTTTGAACCTACATTTCAAGAGTTTTCTTTTGAGTTTAATGAAGAAAACCTTTCAATGATGCAACAACATACAGTAAATCCACTTCCACAGATGTCAAAGAAACAGGTTGAGAATACTCTTTCCAAGGCCATCATCAGACCTGGGAAGAAATCATCTACAACAAGAATATAACGGGACTTGGATATGACAAGGAAGTTACCTTTCATATTCCCGATTATTCCAAACCAATCAAGTTCCAAAGTGTTGGATTCCTTCAAGAAGTTTCAACTTCACCTATTCCAATTCCGCATCAGAATGTGAAATGCCAACATTGCAATCGAGTTGGTCACAAGGAGAATAAATGTTTTGATCTCATCCTTGCCAACATTGTGGCAAGCATAACCATTCTTTAGAAAGATGTTCAACGCTAAAGAAACCTGCAAGATTGAAGATTCACTATGAGTGGATTGATTCTTGGAAATGGTCATCAACAACCAAGCGATTATATAAGTCTTACCATAGAATTCAATCTCGAGTAAAGACTAATCTTGCAACACATAGCATTTTTGTACCTCACATAAGTGGTCTTCTTATGGCGTAGCTTTCAAGCATGGCACTCACGGGATGAGATAACATGCATTTTTTTTTGCATGCCCACTTTGTGTTGTACTCAAATGGAACAAGTATGGTACTCTATTGAGCATAGGAGGGAGTACAATGATGAAACTCACATGCACCTTAAGGGGGGGAGTTCAAAATTCCAGTGACGATGGTTCATGAAACCACTTGTGGTCTCTCATTTCAACTGACAAAGGGAGGAATTGATGATGGAATTGAAGATGGTTGTCAAACCGAAAGTTTCGACAACAAATATGCCAGATGGGCATGAAATTTTCCAAATGGGAAACTACGGTCTGTAGATGACAGACTTTAGCATAATTATGGTTCAATAAGTTTAAGTTGAATCATACATAATTGGGATGTTGATTTTGATTTTGAGAGCAATGATGTGGATGTTCAGTTCACATAGATGGTCATTTGACCCAAGAAAGGACAAGAGGATCCTTATGCATTGCAGCTTGGCATTTGATTGAGTTGTCAGGCATTTTTAGGGATGTGTCAGACTAGAAGTTGATTCACTTCTCTTGGTTAGCTCTCATCAGTTTGGAGTTTACATTAAGTGAACATATTGCATGCATCCTGGCTCACATGATTACATAGTGAGGTTTTCCAGAGATGGCGGAATTTGGCAGGATTATAGTTCAATGACTTGCAATTGAATCATACACATTATACATTGGGATGTTGTTGGACACCTAAAAGTGTCACAATTGGTTAGTGGTTATCCAAAAACCATCAGATACATGATATCAATTGGTCATAGGTTATCCAAAACCACAGATTCAAAGAACATTTTCAGTGATACATTGATAGTAGAGTGGTGATATTACATGTTCACCTATTAGTAGAAGACATCAGATTCTTCTAGCTAAAATGCTTGGAAAATTGATTAAATTGTCAAGCAATCAGGGAATGTTCAGATATCACAATTGTTCACTTCCATATCTCATCTCTCTTCCAGTTCATTTTAGATGAACCATTCAACATCCAGATTGGCAATTTTCCAGGTAGTTCTTCATTGAGGCTCAACTCAAGAGTTTCACTATGAAGACTTGGAATTGATACCAGTTTATGCTTTATCACTGGTATTATTGATCAGACTTGTGATCGAGGGGGGGATTGTCATCCCATGTTTTACCTTTACCAATCACTAAGTCTAAATTGTCACCTATATTTGTATTATTCATTTGGGATATTAGTAATATATCCTCAAGTGATGACTATTTATTTAGTTAATATTTCCTAGCCTAGTCATCATGCATGATTTTAGGATCTAGAGAAAATATCTTTATGAGGTGGCATCACTCATTGTACTATAAATATGTAACATTGGAGTGAATACATTAGAGTGTTGGCTAGTGAGCCTTTTCTGCCATCTTGTTGTTCATGTCTATATTTTGTCATTTTGGACAGGAGAGGGGCACTTGAACAAATGGATAATTACAGTGTTATAATGATTTTTGGCTCCAAGGAAAATCCTGCTTTCCTTCCATGTCACATTACAGACAAAATGTTTTTTACAAAAATAGAAAGGAAATACAACTACTAGTTGTATTTATTCCGTGAGAAGAGAAAAAAATAGTTCATTCCTCTGCCTTGGAAAGTTGGGGACTTTGTGTTGAGGAACGTCAATGATGATGAATTCGCAGGCCATTTCAACAGCTTGAACCTAAAATATGCTAAAAGGATAAGAGGGTTCAACCCTAATGGGATTTTTTTAGAACATTTACTAGTAGTTGGCTTCAACAATTATTTTATCCAGACACGCATGAATGAAGACAGAGATAATGACGACAACACTCCTGCTTCTGACGCTGATGACCTAGAGACATTACAAAGTACCATTAAATTGTACAGACAACAAGGAAAAGGCCCCGGTGAGAAGAGTGTTCAATCCCCGGCTCCCACTCCCAAGAGCATGACATCCTGGAGCATCGCTCCAACATCCCACCCGAGTAAGAAAACGACCTAGAGTTCTTTAAACGGAGGAGTAGATAAGAACCATCCTCACACTAAAATTGATAGTTCTCACAAGCTTCTCGTGAAGAAGAAGAGAACAAACTTTGTGGGGCAAGCGGAAGAGCCCAGAATTGAAAGTGAAGACATGGAACTTGAGATTGATTTGGATAGTGTATTCTGCAATGTTGATCAACCCAGGGATGCAATCCAGCATAGTCCCCCAATGGAAATAGTCGAGACCAAATTTTTTGATGAAGATGAATCCTTTGTATTCCGGAGCATTGTTTTGACAACGAGTCTAAAAATTTAATTATTGAAAAGAGAGATGTAAGAAATAAGAAAGGAAATCTCATTCAAAGATTAACCTTAGGAACATGAGACCATACCAAATCTCCCGACTTCACTGAGCAACCAGAGATGCTATTAATGATTCCATTGGAGGCATTGAAGCTGAGAATGACAGAATAAAGGACCGAGTCAAGGAATTGGAGGAAGCTTTGATTCTTATGCCATTGCTTGCCAGTCCTCTAGCAATAACCATGCTTGCCACCCCTGCAGCCAAGTTAAAAGGATCCTCCAAACTCCTCGCATCGTGTAGAGGCTATGTGGAGAAGAATATCAAGAAAATGATGGAGTTGATTACTCAAGCCTGGGAAACATCACAAAGTATGGCTTCCCTTGGAACGAGGGCACATGATTTGCACAAAAATTTGCAGGTCGATTTAAAAAATGAAGAACGTTTCTATATAGACACGGTCATCCCTTTTGGCATCCATGTCAGCAACATGACAAATATGAGAAGAAGAGAAGAATATCTTCCCTCCCCAAACCGGATCACTCAATTAAATGCATGTTGGAAAGAGAAAGTGAAGAACTCGCATCTCATTGTCCAATCATGTGAAAAAGCCATATCAAAGAAAGAAGAATTATTCAGAAATCTGACCGAAATAGACTTAGCCGGAAGTACCAATGAGGTCCAAGACCCTAACTTAATTGTCAAATCCTTTCCCTTAACCAAGCAAGCCTTCGATGAACAAGTTGATATTTTTAAGGGCTTGTCTTTAGAAAAGTTTTACAACATCCTTGCATATGGTGAAGATGACGTGGGAAACTGGCTAGTCAACTATTCGGTACAAAATGAATAAATTGATCAGGCTCTGCGTAATATTTCTATCGATCTAAGGGAATTAGAAAATGATCTTTTCAACATAAAAATCTGGGATGAGATCAATGTGGCCCCCATGAGAGGCTACATTGAAGAATGGCTCCAAAGGGCAATCGACAAGCTCACCAACAAAGGGCAACAAGTAGTTGGCATGATTCCAGTAATCATCGACAACAACAATAAAAAGACATCAACAAGAAAATAGCAAAGGGGGAGATATATATCATCAGTGCAAGTCTATATTGATCACATCCTGCTTTCTTTATCAATCCAGTTATTCCACCTCTTTAAATAGAAATGTCTAACCAAAGACTGATACCTTCCAATTTCTTATTTTCGGGTCTTTCTCTCTACCCTCACCCACTTCTTATTTCTACAGTCAAATTTCTTGTACATATTTATTTTATGGTCCATGGGAGCCCCAATCCCAGTCTATTTGACAAATGCATTTAAATTTCTAGGAATATGTAAGAGACAATATTATTTTTTTGATATATTTCAAAGAGAACTATTTTTATCTTCTTTTATATTTATGTGCTCATAAATTTGTATCTTCAACTATGTTGAAAGTCAAGAGATTGTGTTTATTTAATTTGAATGTTTAATGTGTGTGATTCTTGGTCATATTTTCCAGGAACCTTTATTTCAAAAAACAAAAACTTATAGAGGAGTACCACATCTATAAGAACGCAGTAGGATTTAAAAAAAAAAAAATGTTTCTTTTCCATCACATTTAACTTTATTTATCCTAACACATATAGAGACACACAAGCTAGATGATCTATTTATATAATGTGACTATGAAAATTGTACTTAACTCTAACCAGTTGGAAGTATACATAAATCATTGTGAAATAATTTCATAAATACATTGAAGAGATAGAACATGCAAGGTAGGAACAAAAATTTTGAACATGGCAAGTCAGACTACTGGTATAAATAAAAACAAGATAGATTATGCAAAACACGGTATAATTACAATGAAAGTACTTTCAAAAACTAAATGGTTTCAATGCCAGAATTGCTCTAGGAGAAACGTGTCATTTCCTGCATGGATACCACCTGTGCTTCATGTTGCTTGCCACGTCTCTGTTGCAGTTTCTATTTGCCTCCACTACTTATTCCCCCATCCCTGTGCATTTATTCCCATTCCAACCCAGCAGGGACTGCACTGCCATGCATCACTTGTTATTAATGAATTTTCCCTTTGAATCTATATTAGTTTCTTGTTGATTTTACATTTGTGTGCTATATCCAATGTGTAACATAGGGAATCAATATATGTATTTTTTTAAATAATAAAAAAAAACATATTTTTCTAAAATTTAATTGGCTAACATCTTTGATGTCTTATTGCAAGCTTCGCATCAGTCAATGTATAAAATTGATTACACAATTAATGGATTTTCCATTTTGACAAGGATGTGGGGTCGTCATTCATTTATACTGCTCAGAATTACAATAACAATAACCAAGAGATCTGACCGCACATATTGTCCAACATTGTAATGTTATAAATAATATTCATTTATTGAGCTGTAAAATATGACAACATTGTGGCCTTCACAATAGGGCGTATTGCATTAATGTTTCAGCTGCAACTCTTCTAATTCATGTTCGCTGACAGGAGGAGTTGAGTGGTAAATTCAAACGTACTCTTTCCCTTTCAGATCACTCATTCAACTTTAGAGATAGTTAGGTACCTATTGAATGTGCAAACACTGGTTGGTGAAAGACTACGCATGAGCGATGGATGGAAGAGAATTTGGTCGACGAGTCTGCCTCGCTTGTCTCTGCTTTTATCAGTGATTTTTTTCTCTCTTATTGAATCGTGGATTGATCTCCCATTGAAACCTTGCCAAAAATAATGCTACTATGTTCTAGATAAGGGAAATGGACTAAATTCGACTTTAGCGTATGACCAAATGGGAAAAACATTCTTGACCAATGATCCGACATCGATGATTCATTATCCATACCCCTAGTTCTTGGTCCTTTATTTCCCTGTCAATTTTCGTGTCATATCCAAACACAATTCATTCTCATCCATATCCAGTTGTTAGTAGGTAAATCTTGTTCCAAAAGATATGGGTATCCACGATCCGTAGGATTCAAGGTCTGTACAAGTTTTCTGTATATATATTGTGTGTGTTGGGATTCTTGTATCAGTTGGTATCAATATTTATAGGTTCTCCTGGTCTCGACTGTATATAGAAGTAGGTGTATTATAGATCTGTTCTAAGATCACTGGTGTATATAGTAATTCCTCAAGGATTACAATATGTTGGCGATATTTAAGAGCATTGTGTCCTACAGACCAAAGGAACTCAGATCTCCTACCGACGAGATTAGTCCAAGTCATGATCTCAACAAGAGTTCTTTAGCTTGATGAGATATTTCCCGGATGCCTTGCCGCAGTCCATTTCTGTAACGATGGAGGATATGGAAACCATGGCATTCACACATAGTAACCAGTCATTGTTTCGACCAAGGTAATTGCATACTTTTGTTTGATCCAAATTGTGCTATGGTCTCTCAGTTACAGTATGACTTACTAACCAGAAGTAGAGGTTGAGTTTGACCAGGTCTATGAAAGCCAGGCTTTGTTGTAATTCCTATCAAGGTTAGAAAGTTGTTAGCGAGTTTCAGATAACTCTTATAATTTGTTGAATTGTTTCTGACTTAACTCATGTTCAGGGTACGCAGCAAAGGTGAATCCTCGACACTTCAATTTAAAAAGGAAACGGTTTAGATACTTTATATTACGATTTATGTTTATATTATTTCTTAAAAATTCTCTGTAATACAGTTATGAATAAGTAATGGATAACACAACTAATATTTATACTTAAATGTAATACAAAATCGTATTTTATTCTTTATGTTTATCTTGCAGTGATAGGTCTATTTGGTTTCCTATAAATCGTCTTTAAATTTTAGAGATCTTATATTACAGTGATACATGTATATGATTTCCTATAAATTGTCTGTAAATGTTAAAGATCGGGTAATGGATACTTTATTTTTAAATTTATATTAAGTTTATATTACAATGATAAATGTATATGATTTCTTATAAACTGTCTATATATTAGAGATCAAGTGATGGATACTTCAACAATGATGTATAATCATGAAACATCTCGGAGAATTTATATTACAGTTATGGGTTTATATTGTTCCAGTAAATTGTTTGTAACACAGTTATGAATTCATACAATGATTCCTATGGCAGGTCGTTTGCTATCAAGGATGATTGCTTATGCTTGTTCAAAGGTACCCCGAAGAATCTGATGGGTTTAAGACAACAATACGGGCTTTCAAAGTCTGTAAACGAGGTTTTGTTTTCCATAGAAACGTACAAGACGTTCAAAGATCGAGCGCCTTATCCTCCAAGTCAGATGGTTGGACACCTAGAGGGGCAATTTGCTTTTGTGATATTTGACAGATGCACTAGAACTATAGTCACTGCTACTGTAAGTACATGACACCTTAGGAAATGTTTAGACTTCTTTGGACCTTTTTTTACGCTGAGAGGTTTTCTAGGTTTGCACTTACTTTTTTTTTTGGATAGGTTTTCCATTAAGGACGGTTGAAATTGCAAATTCAAGTTGTTGAAATTTATAATTTTAAGGGGTTGTGGGAATTCAGGCATATAAATCTACACGAAATTAATATTTGTTGTTTAAAATCCACGCTAAAAAACCTTGTCACTAGGATTATACATAAATAATCACTCAAATTTAATCTGAGGATGTAACAGTTTCTAGCTAGATTTAAGGCAAAGGTCCCAGAAAAATATTATTGAAAAAAAAATCATTTTGTAGAACTTTAAACTGCTACTAATTTTAATATCAAAGTGAATTTATTTATCACTAACAATTACTTATATTTTTTAAATAAACTTTAAATATGTTAATGTTTAAATTTAAGTGATTTATATTATGATGTTTTGTTTTATTATACTTATATTTTTTAAATAAACTTTAAATATGTTAATGTTTAAATTTAAGTGATTTATATTATGATGTTTTGTTTTATTATTATAAACTTTGATTACATACCATGATATAATCATCAACTAATCATTTTTAGATTTTTATTAAACCTCAATTTATACTTTATAATTCCATAGCTTCAAGACTAGCAACCCCTTCTTAGACGATCAGGTTGTAAACTGAACCATATTTAAGCTATGTTTATTGAGATGAAAGTTTAAGTTTAGTTTATTGTCAAGGGAGTATGTGGAGCTCCTTCTCAACTAAGATCGTGGAAGATTCTTCAGTGTGTTATCATTTTCTCTATAAGACCTGAACCAGTGTATCCCGAAAAGGACAATGGTTCATATTTCTTGGGCCATCCTTAAGACAAGTGTCCTTGTTTATTTTGCACATCCTCACATGGATCTAGCCTCCTTTTGATGGTTTACTTTTTACTGAATGAGTTTTTATATTTTTCTTAAAAAAATGTTTATAAGTTATTTAAAAGTATATTAATTGGATTTAGCTTGTGTGGTTGTGAGATGGAATGTTATCGTCCCCACCCAAATTTTATTTTTTATTAATGAGATATTAAACTTATATTGAATATATTATTGTAAGTACTTCTAACTTTGTTGTTTTTTTTCTTAAGGAAATATTAAACTTATATTGAATTTATTATTGTAACAACTTCTAACTTTGTTGATCTAATGAAAAAAATTTAATCATTAATGAAAAAATTTTAATCCCTAAAAACATAAATGATTGGCTTTTAAAACCCACTCCTCATAATCTAATTTTTTTTTGCGGCTACCTGAATTAAGATATCTTTCAATAAACCATTTACAAAGTCCACATCTACACGCCTCATAAAAGCTCCATTAGAAAGGAAGAGTAAATCTAAGACGATCATGACTTGTAATTGTTTATTTGATATGCATGCATGCAGGATTCGAATGGGAAAATTCCACTCTATTGGGGCATCACAATTGATGGTTGCCTTGCATTCTCAAATGAAGAAGAACTGTTAAAAGCAGCTTGTGGGAAGTCGTTGGCATCGTTCCCTCAAGTTAACTATATTTATATATATTTAGATGGAGAAAAACAATAGGGCCAATCTAACAACCGGGGTTGCAAAAATCCCATATTTCTCTGCTAATTTTTTTCTTAGTTTTTTTTTTTTTCTTGATATTTTCCAATTTTCTCATGCCGAGAGCAATGAGATCAAATCAGTTACCATTGAAGTACACATAAAATTGCAAATATTTGAAGACTTGGAAATTGAGATTTGATCAAATAGATCTTAATCTTTTACAGTATCTAGGAGTATTTGAGTAGAAAGCGTTGTCATTGGTGGCCAATTTCTAAATAACTTGTGTGGTGGCAGGTTGCTTTTACTCTAGTGCTTTAGGGTTGTGAAGTTATGAATATCCCAAGAACAGAGTGACCGGTATTCCAATTATGGATGGCTTTCAGGTTAACCTAAGTTGCCCATATTCAATTAAATTTCTCTTGAGTAGTTGGGCATGAAATTATTTAGAAGTCTCTCTTGAAGGCATGTGATTATAGCAATGAGTTTGCCTTTTGACTGTGTATTAGTTTCTTGTTGACTTTAAATTTGTGTGTTATATCCAATGTGTAACATAGAAAATCAATATATGTATTTTTTTAAATAATAAAAAAATATATTTTTCTAAAATTTAATTGGCTAATATCTTTGATGTCTTATTGCAGGCTTCACGTCATTCAATGTATAAAATTGATTACACAATTAATGGATTTTCCAGTTTGACAAGGATGTTGGGTGCATAAATGTTGGATGATGAAGTAATATACACGAGAAGCTATTGTGAATGTACTTGACCCACAACAAAAAGATGTGCGCACTAAACAACAAGTGTTATCGGCCTGTACTCGTTTTAAGTGAGATGATCACAACTTTACTTGTTTTATCAATTTTCAAATCTAATTAATAATATAAAAAACATTAAAAAGTTTTACTTTTTTATTTAGTTTTACAATTTATATAATTTAATCTTATTTAGTTTTAAATCATTATTATTATGAATTTTCAAACCCACCAAAAGCATAGACTAAATTACCTTGCAACACTTGTTAATATATGTATTTAATAAAGTACATTTTTTTTCTATTTTTAACTTATAAACAAAAATAATTTTTCATTACTATTATTATACTCAATCATTAAAAATAACATTTTCCTTTTTTTAATTTTTATTTGTATTTATAATTTAATCTTTTTGACTATTATTATAATAATTTTTTTAATTTTTATTTGTATTTATAATTTAATCTTTTTGACTATTATTATAATAATTTAATAAAAGTATAATTTTTATTTTTTTATGTCTATTTTCACCTCATTTTCACTCACAACAATAGATTGTTATTTTTAATTTTTTTAGTTAACTAAAAAACAAATTACTATTTATCTTCCATTCTAATTGTTAACTAATGAATTTTACATTTTATCTCCAATAATTAATTTGAAATAAAACCCAGTTACTACTCTATTTCTCTACAAACCATCATGTGAGTCATGCTAAAACATAATACAATTGAAATCAAAAGCAGTAATTTCGTTAACCATTTAAATGAATAAATAAATATTTTGCTAGAATATAAATATGTTTAAATGAATAAATAAAGATTTTGTTGGAATATAAATACACTATTTAGTCATAGTTAATATGAGTAGATATTTTCTCACTACTAAGGATATCTTATTAATTTTGGAAAACAACCATGAATAATCTAAATGAGGTTTTACAAATTTAAAATATGAGTAGATCTTCTCATTTATTACTAATGGATTTTATTAATTTTGAAAAACAATAAGAAATAATCTAAGTGAGGTTTTACAAATTTAAAGTATCGTTTTCTACTGACCATAAGAGTATTGGCTCTATTGTAGACAATGTAAGTGTTTAACTAACTAGTAGGGTCTAGTTACAATCAAAGAAAATGATATGCACCTTGTATGGAGTTGTCTTTGAGAAACACCCTCAATACAAGGGAAACATGCCATTAGGATGCACCCTCCATACATGTCACGTGTCATTGGGCTATGCCCTTTTCTAGTGGGTAGCTCTATTGTGGTTCACCCTTTATACAAGGGACACACCTCCTTAGCATTACACCCTTTTATAATGGACATCCCATCATGGTTGACCCTCTATACAAGGGGCCATAGCTCCCTTGGGACAATGCCCTTTGTATAGTGGGAAAAATCATGATCGACCATCTATACAAGGGCCCACAACTCCTTTAAAGCTACACCCTTTTTATAGCGGGTGGCCCTCAAGCAATAGAGCCACTATAAATGGGAGCATGACCTTTTAACAGTTGCATATTGTTGTTAACAAGTAGCCACAACTCGGCTCACCCTTTTAAAAATCCATGCAACCTTCCTCATGGCAATGTCCAACAACATTTACCCTTCACCCAATGTCATTAAACAACAAAAAAAAATATAATATAAGATCACCCAACAACAATAAAATTATTTCAAAAACATGAAATAAAAAAGAAAACCTCAAATTTTATCTACAATCTGCATATTCATTTGTGAAAGGTAAAACCTATTCAAAATTTAAAAAATAAAATAAATAACATGAAAAAATGGTATAATAATATTATAACATTGTTATTCCAACTTCTAAAACATTAGAGATTGATGATTATGGAAATCATAACCCATATGAATTTACAATAATAAAATTAAATTAAATTTATAAATATATCTAAATAAAATAGAAAATAAAATAGAGGAGAATCACTAAGAAGGATTTCTCCTCTTTTTACCATCTCATTACAACAAATTTATTGAAATGAAACTAAACATATGAACCAACCAATATAGTAAAAAGAATGATATGCAAGGGAACGCTCCTCCATACTCATGGACCCTTCACCCAAAATGGAGGATGAGGAAGATGATCAACTTCCTCTCCTTACTCACTCCTCTCTTTTACTCAAACTAATAATGAAAGCAAAAAAATCCTCAATTCTCTTGCGTTCTTGAAAGAAAAAAAAATAACAATATAATAAATTAAATTGTTAATTTTTTCATCTTTTTAATAATTTAAACTAAAAAGATAATAAAGTTATTTCCAATGAAGTTTCATAATTCAAACTAAAAAGATAATAAAGTTATTTTTAATAATTATTAAAAAGATAATAAAGTTATTTTTAATCATTTTCATAGTTGATTTTTTTTTAAGTATGATGAAAATAGTTTATTATTCTATATTTAATTAGTATCATTAATAACTATGATTCCTTATTAATAAAAATTAATCACAAGGCTATGTTCATACATAAAGATTGTAAAATACTCAAAACAATTTTCATTTTCACATTTCAAGAGAATCAATATTTATTTATGTCCATTATCAAAAACAAGATAAACGACACAACAACCATATTAATAAAATGTGGGTTTTACCAAATTTGCTATTTTAATGAACAGTCATGTAATTATTTCTCAATTAATATCTTGATTACGAGGCTTGTCCCATTCATTGCTTCACACTTTGTCCAAACCCTTACTCCAAAAATTGCTTCTAAGGCAACCAGAGCACCACTCCACCTTGCTCAAATTACTCTGCTTCCCTTTAACCCCACTAAACTACTAAGAGAGTATTGGTTTTCCTGAAACCCTACCACTTTAACTATGCCACTATGTAAATCCCCAACTACATGGAAACAAGGGAAAAATAAATCCCTTAACATAGCCTAGCCACTCTCACCATTCCTTAATCAAATAAGCAATCACAATAACATTAGGACCACTATCCATCTCTTTTGTGTGGCCTTCATAACATTAGGACCACCATCCATCTCTTTTGTGTGGCCTTCATAGCCCTACCGACTACCTTTTATAACTTTCATACAAGTACCACCACCTCATGCAAAAATCCATGTATTTGCACAAAATACAAAATGCTTATTATTCACTGCTTCCTAGAATTATTTAATATTTTCATCCCATACAATCAACCATATCCATCACGCACACGTAATTCTATCTTTAAGTCAAATGAAATGCACTTTTCTATTTTAATATATTATTTCATATGCATATTAATATGCTCAATTAAACCAATGAAAATACACAGTGCTGGTTGTTCTAGACATATTCCTTTTCCATTGCCAACCTGCGCTAAAAATAGTTGTCATATGTTCATAGCTATACTTGGTGCACTTACGCTACTGTCTTTTTTAAGCCTTGTGTGGAGAACCTGCACCGATCACTCTCCCGCATTGCTACACTTCCATATTTCTACATTTCTAATAGTCAAATGTACTGCTTATCTGTACACTGTTAGATGGGTTTTTATTATTGCTATAGCTATTCGAAAGGTAGCATATATACGTGTAAAATAAATATTGGTCGATGTCAATCTTGCTATTGGCCTTGATGCAATGATAGATTTGCAACCCATTTACCTTTGGAAAATATCCAAGTTAAAAAAAATGTTTTTTATATGATGCACATCAAGAATGTCTCATTCAACCATTTGATCCAAGAATATGGTTGATAAAAGAGAACTGGTTTGCTTAAACAATATATCAATTCCAATGCAAATATGAATGAAACCAAGTAGTTGCACTACGCATAGAGCACAAACTATGAAACATGATGCTAGATGTGGAACTATGGCAGTGCAGAAAGGGAAGACGTATCATCTCTCCATACAAAATTTGAATATAGACCAACTGCTAAATATACAAAGCACCAATTCTGTGTATCATACACCTATGTCGAACTGTTGATGACATTTCTTTGTCAATTGCACAAGTCTCTATGAAACCAACTCTGCCAATGACAAATCATAAGTTGCATGAATTCTCAATGTGAGCGTCGAAAGTATACAATCCTCATGCACCCCGCACAACTATAATTGGCATACTTGTAACATCTCTCTCTATTGAGCACACTTTTATTGACATATTCTTTGAGGACGCTTGCATGCAAGTGATCCGGTTATGGTATATTATGATTTCGTTTTGATTATGGGTTTTATATGATGATGATAATGTATTGTGACTTATTGTTATTTTGATGTATATATATTGGCAGATGTTATTGGCGAGTTTTCCTGAGTGTGCAGGACACATGACATGTTATGGATGACACATGATAGGTTATGGATGTTGATGGCATCAATGGACTTCCTTGGACTCCAGATTGAGTCAGGGGGTGGATTGTATGTGTTTGAGTATTTCATTTTATGCACCTATGACATATGATTGATTACAATATGATTTATGTATATGTATATGGATTAATTGACATTGTTTTTGTTAGTGGATGCAGGCTTGGCGATGTTTGCTAATCCGACTCACATAAGGAGTAAAGGGGCCATGCAAAGAAACCAGACATTTGGGGGAGAGGTGTGGCAACGTCCCTGTCACAACCTACTAGCACTCTCGTCGTGGTCTGAATTGTAGGTTAATGATTACCTAGTTCGAGAGGTCCACGATGTCATGAGGGTGAACTAAAACAGTTGCTCATGAAGATTTCTAAGGGGTGCGCAATAAGGCAGAGTCCTTATTCCTTAGAAGCCCTTAGTCTCTCACAAGGTCGATCGAATGGAGTGTTGACTCCAAGGGTCGGACAAACTTCCAAAACTAGTCAAAGGCAAGTGGAACCCTTGGAGCACGAATGTGCGTCTTGAAGGGCACGTCGTGTAATTTAAAACATGAGTCAATAAACCTAGGTGGGCTAGAAAACATTGAAGTGTTTAGACCTTGTTCAAATAAAATAGTTAATTAAACATTAATTTATAAATTAAAAGGCCTAACAAGTGTCTAAGCCTAAGTCTAAGACTAAGCCCAAGTCTAAATTTAAATAAAGGATTAAATGAATTGTGACGTAAGTTAAAAGATTTGAGATATAATCAAATTCTAGGAAAAAGGGTGATTAAAAATATAAAGGTTGGATAAAATGCACATGTGTGTCTGAAATTAATAAAGTGGATTTTTAAAATAGAAAGAAATAATAATATGGGAGAATATGAGTACACATGGAATAGAATCTTGAGTTAACTTACCACTAATCTAACTAGAAGAAGACTCCTAATCCAACTCTAACTAAGATGTAGTTATGGGACACTCATTAAATGAAAGTTTGGGGAACAAAGGAACAACTAAGAGTGAAAATAGGAACAAATTGGGGAATGTGAGGGAAGTTGGCTTTTTAAAATAAAATAAAAATCGTATTCACTTGTGCAAGTTGGGGAGAGTGTGACAAGTGTGTGGGTGAATAATCTTAATTAAATTAATTTAAAATGTTAATTATTTGTGCATGAGGACATGTGTCATTGGGGATTTTTCTATAAAACAAAGGATATAAAAGGGAAATAGGGATGACTACCCTTAGTACTGTTATGCTGCCAAAATTTGTTTGATTGTGTTTTACTTGTGAGAATTGGGATTTTCAAGTTTGAGAAAGAGTTGAAGCTCTTCCTTACGAGGAAAGATTGGAAGCTATTCTGTTATGGTTTCTTGTGTGTGGCCCCTTTGCGGATCGGGGGGATAAGGGGGAAGAAGAGTACCCCTAGCATTGGCTGAGAGGTACCGGTGAAGTCTCTAGATTGGCAAGCAAGCAGGATTATTGCACAAGCATTGGATTAAATATCACCTTCAACTGCAATGAAATTGGTCACGGTATTTAATATTTAAAATCGTTGATAATTAGACCTCAATTTGTGCGTTGAAAATTGATGTTAGTTTAAGAAGAAAACTCGAATGGAATGAACAGGTTGAAGCGAGACGGAATGCCATTGTGGCTAGGGCCTAAACCCTAGCCGCCTCCACTCTGGTTTTCGTTTGCAGAGGCGCGGATCTACGTCTGAAGTAGACGATCAGGGTTCCCCTTGCTCTCTGCATACAGGGCCACGGATCGACGTCTTTCTGAGCATCCATCCTGCATTTCGCCTGCGTTTTCCTAAGTGTTGCATGTGTTTTGGAGCAGTGGTCTTGCTTGCCTCTGCGACTTTGTTGGTGGTCAACGACCTGCTACGATGGCCCCAGATCCGATTGTCGAGTTGGAAGAAGATCCTTTGGAAGCATTCAAAACATTAGTCCTCTCGGCAGGACCTAAATCCAAGCCTTCTCTCCCGTCTAATTTTGTTAAGAAGATGGAGGAGATCCCTTCTCTGTAGCTATCTCCAGAGGACCCTTGCAATCTTGCCCTCTTTCTAGCAGAAAAGGCCCTCATTGGAAAGTTTACGGGGTTATGGCCTAGCCCCAAAATGGTGGAGGCATGGATGGATGATCGTTGGAAGATGTTGATACAGGGAAACGTTTCTCTGTGCACAGTAGGCAGGGGTTTTTTTGTCTTCAGTTTCTCGAGGAAAGAGGACCGTGATCTAGTTTTCAGATCTGGACCCTATTTCATGGGGTCGAGAGGGCTGTTCTTAGCCCCTGGATGCCTGACTTCAACCCTAGAGTCGAGATCACAGCAGCCCCTGTTTGGGTTAGGCTGCCCCATCTTCCCTTGCATCTCTGGGGGATAAGATCTCTGGAGGACATTGGAAATAAGCTTGGACGTTTCCTGGACAGGGTGAAGCCGAAAGGGGATCAGTTTACCTGCGCTCGTATTTGTGTTGAGGTTAACCTCGAGAAAGGACTTCCGAAAGCCATTAAGCTCTCCCTGGGGGAATGGTTCCATATCCAAGAGCTGGACTACGAGCAGATTCCTTTTAAGTGCCTCTGGTTCCATGCTTACGATCATTTCGCAAAAATCTGCCCCAAGGCCTCTGAGGAGCCGGGACCAGTCAAAGAAGATTATTTTCAGCCAGTTTCTAATCGACGAAGGAAGCCAAGGTGAAAGGATCCACTAGCCCAGGCTCCAAAGGCCACTCATTCAGCAGAGGAAACTCTAGAAAATAAAAACAGCTTTGATGCGCTGAAGGAAGATGAAGCCCTAGATCCAGAAGCAATAGCAGTCAAGGAAGCTCCTCCGGCAGATGAAAGCCTTCCGGATTCCACCCCCCTAGATTCAGTAGCAGTGAGAGAAACTCAGGCTTCAGTTCTGGAACCCTCTACCTCTGCAGGTCTGTATGTTTCAGTCCCCTCTAGTGGCTCTGTGGAAACTTCTGAACCTGAAGACAATTCAGTTTCGTCTCCACCCCTTACCCGAGGGCAAAATACCAACAAAGCGCGCAGAGAAAAGGAGGTGGCCTCCAACATTTCTTCAAGTTCTCAGAAAAAGTTGGATCCCTACTTTAAGGGGAAAATTTCATCTCCCTCGGTTTAATGCTTTGCTTCTGTCTTCTACTATGCTCACAGTTTGTGAGAATTTACTCATGTATGTAATTTTTGACATTTTCTCAAATTAGCTCAAGAAGCAGATGGGATTGGTCTCCCAAGACATTCACAAGAAGGTTGGCAGCACTGTTAGAGGTCACCAACCTTCTTCAAATTTGTAACTTTCTGATTTTGGCTTGCCAGAAAGCCACTTAATGCAACATAACCGTTCTTGTCAAAAAAGAAAATTGATGTTAGTTTAATCCATTGTTGTAATATATTGTGAATGTTTTCGTTATACCTATGCTAATTGACGATTATCCTTAAGAGGCTATTGTAATACTTAATCATATTTTGCAACTATAACTCGAATACATGAGTTCGCAGTTATGTTAGTTGACACATGATAGGTTATGGATGTTGATGGCATCAATGGAATTACTTGGACTCCAGATTGAGTTAGGGAGTGGATTGTACTTGTTTGAGTATTTCATTTTATGCACCTGTGACATATGATTGATTACAATATCATTTATGTATATGGATTAATTGACACTATTTTTGTTAGTGGATGTAGGCTTGACGATGCTTGCTAATCCGACTCACATAAAGAGTAAAGGGGCCATGCAAAGAAACCAAACATTTGGGGGAGAGGTGTGGCAACGTCCCTGTCACAACCTACTAGCACTCTTGTCGCGGTCTGAATTGTAGGTTAACGATTACCTAGTTTGAGAGGACCATGATGTCATGAGGGTGGACTGAAACAATTGCTCATGAATATTTCTAAGGGTCGTGCAATAAGGCAGAGTCCTTATTCCTTAGAACCCCTTAGTCTCTCACAAGGTCGATCAAATGGAGTGTTGACTCCAAGGGTAGGACAAACTTCCAAAACTAGTCAAATGTGAGTGGCACCCTTGGAGCATGAAGGTGCGTCTTGAAGGGCACGTCATGTAATTTAAAACATAAGTCAATAAACCTAGGTGGCTTAGAAAACATTGAAATGTTTAGACCATGTTAGAATAAAATAGTTAATTAAACATTAATTTATAAATTAAAAAGCTAACAAGAGTCTATGACTAAGCCCGAGTCTAAATTTAAATAAAGGATTAAATGAATTGTGACATGAGTTAAAAGATTTGAGATATAATCAAATTCTAGGAAAAAGGGTGATTAAAAATCTAAAGGTTGGATAAAATCCACATGTGTGTATGAAATTAATAAAGTGGATTTTTAAAATAGAAAGAAATAATAATATGAGAGAATAGGAGTACACATGGAATAGAATCTTGAGCCAACCTACCACTAGTCTAACTAGAAGAAGACTTCTAATCCAACTCTAACTAAGATCTAGTTAGGGGACACTCATTAAATGAAATTTTGGGAAACAAGGGGATAACTAAGAGAGAAAATAGGAACACATTGGGGAATGTGAGGGAAATTGGCTTTTTAAATTAAAATAAAAATGGTATTTACTTGTGCAACTTGGGGAGAAGGTGACAAGTGTGTGGGTGAATAATCTTAATTAAATTAATTTAAAAAGTTAATTATTTGTGCATGAGGACATGTGTCATGGGTATTTTTCTATAAACCAAGGGATATAAAGGGAAATAGGGATGACTACCCTTAGTACTATTATGTTGCCAAAATTTGTTTGATTGTGTTTTACTTGTGAGAGTTGGGATTTTCAAGCTTGAGAAAGAGTGGAAGTTCTTCCTTGCGAGGAAATCTTGGAAGCTATTGTGTTCTGGTTTCTTGTGTGTGGCCCCTTTGCGGCTCGGGAGGCTAAGGGGGAAGAAGAGTACCCCTAGAATTGGCTAAGAGGTACCGGTGAAGTCTCTGGATTGACAAGCAAGCAGAATTATTACGCAAGCATTGGATTGAATATCACCTTCAACTACAACGAAATTGGTCATGGTATTTAATATTTAAAATCATTGATAATTAGACCTCAATTTGTACGTTGAAAATTGATGTTAGTTTAATCCATTGTTGTAATATATTGTGGATTTTTTTGGTATACCTATGTTAATCGACGATTATCCTTAAGAGGCTATTGTAATACTTAATCATATTTTGCAACTAGAACTCGAATACATGAGTTCACAGTTATGTTAGTTCTCAATTGAACGAAGGGACTGATAAAATGTAAATGCTATTCCTTAACGGTAGCAATTGTAATTTTGGGTAATTGTTGATTATGGTAGTTTGTATATATAGAGAGAGAGAGAGGGAGAACAATGAATGGATAGATATAATTGTTAGAATTGCTAGTGTGTTGTTGATATAATTTGTGTAAGATTGGGTTTGTATGCCTCTGTTGTAATAACTGGATAACTGTTGTGTTGACATTGACCTATTTCGATGAAATGATCTTCAATTAAAATGATATGGATTGACACCAAACCCGGTTCAGTGTGAAGATTTTATCTCTGTGTTTTTAAATTACTATATCAACACCATAAATCTAGTATTCGATCTACACTGAGATTAGAAGTTTTTATAAATATAATATAGACTATTTTTACAACCCTTGTTAATTCTTTTTAAAAAAATTCCTGGGCAATTAAAACAAAATCAGGTCAGTGTTTACTTTTCTTTCGATTCTAAGAATTTGATTTCAATCACCTCACGACCGGACGTGATCCTCCTAAGATATTTGTATTGTTGTAAGCCTGTTATTTGTACCTCTGTTCTTTTTTATTTCATTGTTTTATATTACCTGGACTTTCTTACCTTTGCTCAGTTGTGATGGCATTACGGTGAAGTTCATGATCGTCTAGTTTTTGTTATGTCCAAACTAGATTTTCTTGGATCGACGCCATCGTATCCCTTGCCCATGATCCAATGTGTACTCTGTAGATTGTGACAGATGGATCGCCCACCGCTTACCAACCTTAAAAGTGATAGTACCCCTAATTCTATAGGTTAACCTGACTTGTTATCGTATTTCCTCATTCAAAGTATTGATAGAATATCTCTATAGATTGTATGATAGTTGATTTTCAACGGTCACTGAAGTAGGTTAAACTATATTTTGATTTACGCATTACTAATGCATAGAACTGTAGTCACACTTCTCTTAGAGATTCAAGGAATCTGGTAATTGAAGTTGGTCGGTTTCTTTTCAGTCTTTGGAGTTTACCAGTTGGAATATTGATTTTGGATGGTTAAAGAGAATGATAGCGATGAAGATAATCAATGAAGCCTACCAAGTGTTGTTTCTTGACAATTGATAGAGTAAATATATCCTCCATTAACGATGATGTAGTTCGAGTTATGGAAGAATCTTATGATTTGACCAGAACTCCTTTTTTACCCGTCGAGTGGTAGATTTGTTCTAGTACTTAAGTGTATTTTCCCACTTCATTAATACCACTCCAAATCCTCTTTGAACTGGTCATTGTACACCAAGTTGAAATGGGTTAACTATCCCTCCTTGATGTCTACTATTATTGAGATAATCACATTCATTGTCTCAACGATTTAGGAGGTAATATCGTTGTGAAACCCAACACTTAAGATCGAGAAGTGATCCTCGATCTGTGTTAGATGACAATTGATCGCCACTTTTGTATCTATTTGACGATCCTTAGATTGAGCCTTTGTTAGTTAATGTACTATTAAATGACGTGTATCCTCATAAACATGATCGTTGATATGTTTAGTTATGTCTATACCAACTTTGTCACCATAATCATGAACGAACTCGAACAACTTACGAGTTGTTGGTGTGATATTTAACACAACCTTGTGAACAGTTAATGGAACCGTGCTGTAATTTTTAACCACCAAATCCCTTACACCTCTATATATTGTGTAATCCAGGATTGAGAAAAATCGTTACTCACATTGATAAGGATTTTGGTTACTCATTTCTGACTCTAATAACATGGATATTCATGTTAATATATAAATATTCGAGTTAATCCTTGAATGTATTCGTTGATTATATATATAATTTTATAGTGGATCATATTTTAAATGTTTGAATAAGTTGGTGGTATCGCAATATTGTTATGACAATACTAACTCTATGGAATTTAGTATATGGTAATTATTAATGGAACCTCATTCTTTTGCAAGTTTAGTTATAGAGAATGAAATAATTAATTTATTCAAGGATCTAATATAGAATAAATGTGTTGTTAATCCTTATTCTTATTGTATGAGAGATGGATATTGATAAATGATGCAATTGATATAATTTAGAACTTAAGCTAAGGGTACTATTATTAATAGTTGACCCTATCTACCTTCAATGTGATTATGATAATATAACCTTGTTGCAAGAATTATTATGCACCTTGATTTTATGTGCTAATGAATAGAGAATTTTAATATCATTATTATGGAGTAATGATTCTAGATGGATGGTAGAAGGATTAATTTAAATGTTACTCAATAACATTTTAACATTGATTCCTTATTGACTATTTGTGTTTTAATTGGTATTATATTGCACATGAGTGTTGTTTGAATGATTAATTGAGCATAATGGAGTATTCTTTTGCCTTAAAGGATTTGAAACTACGATAATTGTTGATTCTAGTCTTGTACTTCAAAATAGGATTGGATTTGGGAATTATATATCTCCTTGTTCCTCGAAACAGTCGCCAGTCCTGAGACCTTTAATGGTGAAAATCAATCAGATGAATTCTGAACTTGAGCGTTGATTATGTGTCTTGGAGGACCTAACCTTGTAGGTAGGTTGGGTGGTTAGATAGCTTTCGTTATATTTATGTGATTTAGTTAATATATGAATATCAGTGATGATTTATCTAAATCTTGCGATGTTACGTTAAAAAAAATAAATTATCCACTGCATTCACTTACAATATGTCTTAACAGAGGGGTTGTTACATATGGTATCAAAGCGGGTTCAACCCTGCGACATTGGACCATTACGCCTTCCATTGTGTTAAAATTAAATGATTAAAGATGTATCCCTAATTAATTATGAAATTTTCCCATGAAGGTAATCATGGTTAGAGGACACAGAGGAAGTAGACGATGTGGTACTAGAGGAAGAGGTGTGACACCTATGATTGTATCCATGCCAGAGGGATCAAACCCTCAAGGAGATGAGAAGACTACTGAGCAGGAGAAGGTTGTTGTGGGAGATGTCGTAGGTATGATGTGATCCTTCCAAAGGATGTTAGAGGCGTTGATAAACTGCCTAGATTGAGACAAGGGTAGAGCATATGTGCCCAATGATGATTCACAATGTGCTTCAGTTGGTAGTAGTAGTATACACATAGAACTCTAGAAAGTGAAGTTTCCCTAGTTCTGGGGTGCCACGGATGGATTAGACATCGAGGCATGGTTGGAGAACATGGAAATGTGCTTTGCACTTAGTGATTACACCTCCAACATGAAATTTTGCATGGTGGTATTTCAACTGAAAGGGAGTGCTCTACTTTGGTGGAAAACACTCCTACCTCAACTAAACATGGTCGTGGAAGACATGTCATGGGAATTGTTCAAGGAACAATTCTGGGAGAGATACTTGTCCAATTAATTCATTGAGTGCCAGATTAATGAGTTCAATGCCTTACGAAAGGGTAGTCGTATGGTACCGGAGTATGAGGCCAGGTTCATGGAACTACTGAGGTATAATCCACATCTGAAAATGGAGAAGTTAAAGTTCAAAAAGTTTGTGTTTGGCCCTAAATTCAACATTCGTGTGAAGGTGAGGATCCTAATGCCTCAAACACTTCATGATCCAGTTCAGAAAGCCTTCATAGCCGAGGAAGAACTGAACAAGTGAGGTCATGGAAGGACTCCTTCTAGACCAACTGGACAAACGACACCAGGAGCATAGCAACATCAGACAACAACCAAACAGACTTCTAGGCATCAAGATATGCCCATAGGACTTATGCTCTTGACACCACAACAACAACATTAGCATTGTCCACAACAAAAACAACATTTTAGGCCTCGGTGTAACATACCTGGATCATAGACTGGTAGGCCAACAACATCTACTTCGAGGACCAGGAGAACTGGACCGAAGACTGCATATTGGACATGTGGAGAGCCACATTACCAGTGATATTTTCCAATTGAGAAGGCCAAAGCGGTCATATCATTAAGACCCACTACAGCTGGAGATTTTGGCAAGGCCCACATGATACATATAGTGGTGAATAACCGCTAGGCCGAGCACTAGTCCATTGTGCTCAAGATGTCAAGTACGATCGCCAATCAAATTTTTTTTATTTTGATAGATCCAGGTGCAACATAGAACTTTATTTCTATTGCATCACTAAAAAGAATTAAGGTAAAGGTGGTAGAGAAGGATGAGTTCATATACATAGAAATGGCACCTGGTGCCAAACAAAAATTCGAAGGAAAGTTTATGAATTGCAGCATTAACTTGGGAGATTTTGTATCGAAGGTAAATATTTAGGTCACAATTTTAGGATCTTATGGCATAGTGATAGGCATGGATTGGTTGGAATTTCATGATGTGATACTTAACTACAAGACAAAACAGTTAATTTTGATGGATGATTTAGGACAGAGTAAGGTAATTGTAGGAAGAAACCAAGGAGTGTCCTTCAGATTTATTTATTCCCTACAATTATAGAAAAGTATGTGAAAGGGATGCAAGTTATATTCCATCCTAGCACTTAATGAAAAGGGAGAAACAAAAGGATTGGAAAACCTTCCTGTAATATCAAAGTTTACAGACGTATTTCCAGAGGAACTACCAGGTTTTCCACTAGAAAGAGAACTTGATTTTACCATAGATTTGAAACCTAGAACAAAAATGATTGCGAGAACTCCATACCAGATGTTGACACCGGAATTACAGGAGTTGAAAATCTAATTGAAGAGGTTGTTGGATTAAGGACTTATACGTTCAAGTGTATCGTCGTGGGGTGCGCTAGTGATTTTTGTTAGAAATAAGGATGGGTCGTGGAGACTTTGTATTGACTACTGTCAATTGAACAAAGCTATGATCAAGAACCAATATCCTTTACCAAGTATTGATGATTTGTTTGATCAGATGAAAGGAGTGACGATGTTTTTGAATATTAACTTGAGATCGGGATATCATCAATTATGGATTAAGGAAGAAGATATCCCTAAGACTACATTTAAGACAATATTCAAACACTATGAGTTTACGGTTTTACCATTCGGCTTGACAGACGCCCCATGGGTATTCATGAGTTTGATTAATGGGGTGTTCCATGAATACTTGAACAAGTTTGTTCAAGTATTTATTGATGACATATTGATTTATTCTCGGATGAAAGAAGAGCATGATGAACACTTGAGATTGGTTCTACAATGTCTAAGAGAAAACAAATTGTATGGGAAGCTATCGAAATGTTCCTTTTACCAATCAAAGATTCATTACTTGGGACATATCATATTTGGTGTGTTGGAAAATATTGAATAAGCAAAGAATGTGTGTTGATGATTGTTGTCTTTGATGGCAACAGCAGAAATGGCAGGATATGAAGTATAAAACCCCTTGGGGATTCGGACGTAAAAGCTAAGGAGGAACAACATTGAAGAAAACGCGCGCAGCAAGCGTTTACAGAGAAGAAGGAAGACAGAGATCCAGTGACTGTTGGATCCCATCCAAATTTCCCGAAAGTTCGACAACCGTCAGATCTGTAGAAGTTGCGAGGGAGATAAGCCATCGGAGATTCAGGGATCGGGATTTCAATATGCAAAGTTCACTCGACAACGAAAACCCCGAAATTGCGATATGCGATTTCGCGATTTGATCGCAGCCGTTAAATCAAGCAAGGATCTGGACCATTCATTCATATGGACGTGTGGCAGCCAGGAGGCCTCATCGGAGTTTTGGGGATCAGGATTTCAATATGCAAAGTTCACTCGACAACGAAAACCCTGAAATCGCGATATGCGATTTCGCGATTTGATCACAGCCGTTAAATCAAGCAGGGATTTGGACCGTTCATTCGTATGGACGCGTGGCAGCCAGGAGGCCTCATCAGGGTTTCGGGGATCAGGATTTCATAATGCAAAGAACACAATGCAACGAAAACCCCGATTTCGCGATATGCGAACTCCCGACTGAATCTGAACCGTCAGATCAACATGTGATCTAGACCGTCGATCTAATTCACGACAGCAGTCCACGTCAGCTAGGGACACGTGGCACAACCAGGTAATGACAGGTGTCAGGTAGATCTAACACTTCAGGCACATACAATTCATGAATCAGAGTGACACGTGGTAGGATCTAACACGTGCCAAATCACGTGTGACGTCAGCAGAGACATCGGCAATCGGGACTTTGATATGCCAAGAACACACTGCAACAGAAACTTCGAAATCACGATATCAACCATTGGATTAAGAATGAGATCTGGACCGTTGATCTCCATCTTCGGGAAATCGGGGATCGGGAATTCCGGAGGCATGTGCATAGTGACATCGAAAACGCCGAAACCCCGATGAGAGGTTTGACCGAGGTCATATGTTGACTGTCTTATGGGGCCAAGGTCTATGGACAGCAGGGCTAGCGCGTGGAAAGGGGTGCATCGGTAATCGGGGATTGGAGAGGTGAGAAACTCTCGACATCAGGAAGTGAGAAACCCTGAAACCCCGACGAGAGGTATGGTGACAGTCACATGATAGACGGTCACATGGACCATTGTGTAGCCGGAAGGGGCTAAAGCTTGGGAAAGGAGCATATCGGGAATCGGAGAATCGGGGGTTCCGAGTACATGTGCATATCGACAATGAGAATGTTGAATTCGCGATGAGTGAAATCTCGATGGGATCTGAACCGTTGGATCAAGCATTGATCGGAGGGTTGTTGTTGTTCCTCACACATTAACGCTTTAGTTATGAATTAGTTAAGTGAAACGGACTTATGATGACGAATTGGTTAGCGTTTCAGTTGCCAAGACAGATGTCCTCGGATTTCCCATTGGAAGGGGAAGTGGAATCGTTAAGGAATCGTGTATAAAAGAAAATGAGGGAGACTGAATTGTGTTGGCTGTTCTGAATGGAAAAAGAACAAAACAATTAGAAAGAAGAAAGGAGAAGGAGTCAAGGATGAAGTCTGATCGATATACATAAGGAAATGAATTGTATATGAGGATTGGAGAAAAAGGACAGGCAGACAAGATGAAATACAGAGTAGAAGAACAGAATGAGAGAGCAGAGAAGAAGCAGAGAAGAAAAATAGAGCAGAGCTGAAGCATAGGAGAACGATAGATCAGAGCAGAAGCAGAGCAGAACGATAGAGCAAGCAGCAGAAGACAAGATTTACAGAACAAAGTAAAATTGGTATGAACTGATTTATCTGTAAAGTTGAATTCTTATTTAATCATTGATATCATAGGGAGGTAGGGAGGTGCTCGGGAGGACTGTTGTCCTCATAAGTTCAAGTGGGTGCTTGAACACAGGAAGTTGTAGTTTCCATCTGGTTGCAGCCAGAGAAACCAGGGTGGCAGGGTGGTGCAAGGGAGAACTCTTGTTCTCTGTTATACAGGTTGGTGCCTGTATGATTCGAAGTTGGTGCTTCCATCCAGTTGGTGCTGGAAACTCTTAGGGAGTTGGTGCTTCCTTCTAGTTGGTGCTAGAGAAACCAGGGAGTTGGTGCTTCCTTCTAGTTGGTGCTAGAGAAACCAGGGAGTTGGTGCTTCCTTCTAGT
>ML820424.1:23784-67683 GCA_009831015.1 Picea engelmannii | reverse complement strand
AATGGGTAATTAGATATAATAAATGTAAGAGGACTTCTTAAAAGGTTCTACTTCTAGAAGATTCCTCCTCTAGAATGTTCGTAGGTGATGGTAGCACTATATAAAGGGATTCAAGCAATGTAATGAGACATGAAAAGAAGTATTTTATTTGGAGCGGTAGCTCAATAGGAGGATGCCCCATTGAAGAGGCAAGTGAACAGGAGAGGATCCCTTCCATAATAGGATCCATTGTATGGTGTTTCCCTACCTCAAGGGTTTCTATAATAAAGTTGTGGTTTTCTATATGGTTTCATATATCTTGGTTTTCTATGTGGTTTTCAGTATTTGTGGTGATTATATTTGTAGATCTTAACAGATTTGGTGCTAGCACCTTGCGCTATGTCAACCCTTGAAGTTATACAAACTTTCCAAGTCAACATAGAAACTTGTTGTCAGCCATTGGAGCCATGCATCCTGAGGAGTCGAACCTGATTATGTTTAATCCAGATTACTTTATGGAGAGAATCTCCCATCACTTAACATTCCAAATTCAAGTTTTGGTTAGTTGACACACCATCCATCGTGTTGTTTTGGATGAGGGAGCCTCCACTTGTGTCATGTCTTTACCTTGTTGGAGATCCCTTGGTTCTCTTGCACTTACCTCGTCCCCTACCACCTTGAAGGTGTTTGATGGACATGGTTTCAAAACTCACAGACTCTTGAAATATTTTGTTGTGACTTTGAAGGGTAAAATTGTTTCGGTTGATATCAAAGTCATCGATGCACCCCTAGATTATAATTTGTTATTTGGTTGTAGTTGGTTCTATACAATGTCTGTAATTGCATACTCGGTGTTTCATATCTTAATATTTCCCCATCAAGGAAATATTATCACTGTTGACCAACTCGAGTGTACAACTCCGGATCTCAACAATATTGCAACAAATCATGTCCCTTTTTTAGGACAGAATAATTTTGAGAGTGTAGGTGTAGGTATTCTCAAGGATTCCTTGCTCATGGGCATTTTTCCTTTTCCTTCTCCTCCCACCGCACAGGTTGCCACCTTAAATATGATTTCGACTCAGGTATGACAATCCTTAGATTCGTCTGATTCTTTGGTAGTTCTTGGTCTTAATGAGCACAGTGTGTTGTCTCTATCAATCTCATTAAAATATGAAACATACCCCCCTCCATTAAAATCGATTATCACTATGGATCAAGTACTTGAACCTTGTTTTCCTCCGCCTAGTGAAAATGTTTCCATTAGTAACCAAAACCCTAAATGAGGAAAGAAGAAGAGTCATCGGAGGAAACAATACTTGGGGAGCAGATCTCCATCCTTTGGACATCATGCTGGAGCAAAACCGCCAACTTCTGCCAACAAAGCTGGGGGAAAAATACCTCTAGAGAGACACATTGCTAGGAGTGATCCTGGTTCGAATGTCATTCCCATCGTAACATAGTAGTCTTCTTCTAGAACGAGAATAGTCTCTGTTCTTTCTCATGCTCATAAATACATGAGAATAAGTTACCGAGGTTAGTCTTTGTTCTTTCTCGTGCTCTTAAATACATGAGAATGTAATCAAGTATACTTTTATCACTTTTTCAGACTCGTAAAGGTTATACGAAAAAGCTACCCCCTGGACTCTACTTTAAGCTCTTTCCAGACTCTCTAAACATGAAAATATTATCGACTTATCTTTCTTCCTTTCACACTCATTAAAAGGTTTGAAAGGGCATCTTTCGAGTGATATTTTATCTATTTTTCGACCTCGTGAGAATAATTACGAAAAATGAACACTCTAATCAAGCATGATTAGAAGAGTTCTTTGTCGTATCTTTTTATACTTTTTGGGACCTCGGAGACTAAACATCACAAAAAAGGACAACCCTGGATTCGCCTTTAATTTCTTTTCATATTCTCTAAACATGAAAAACTACCTAGTTTTCCTTCTCTGGACTCGCTAAACTACACATTGAAGGACCCATATGGGAATGAACCCTTACTTCTTCTATTTCGTTAATAAAAGGAAGAGGAATTTACCAAAGGTGATTTATATTGAGCATGTGTTATCCTCCTCGAGCTCGTTAAATTAAAAAGAGGTACTCACATATCTGGGTGCGGGAAAAAATTAAAGGAAGTGGGTCAAGTTTTTTGGTAATCCTTTATGGTAGCTATTATCACCGTTGAACATGGCACCATTTTGTGTCTTATCTTACATTTGGGTAATCTACTTGTCTTTGATTCAAACCAATTCCATGTGTCGCCATACATTTTTCATCCAGTCGAAGAGTGCTCTTATTTCCGTCACATTACATTTTTGGTACTCTTCGATTCAATGCTTCCAAGTCAGTTTTTGTGCCTCATTATGTTCAAGGGAAGTTTCAATTCAAACCATCCATCTATAGTATTTCCAATTTCCATTTCCTATGTCAGTCCATACTCATTCAATTCACCATCTTACACCGCTTTGTTGTGTCAGTTTTGTGTCGAGGATGGAGGATACATCAAGGCCCTCCTTCGACGAGTATTTTCATGCCGACTTCAACACATCATTCAGGAATTAGACTTAGAAACCAGTTAGTACCTTGGGACTTACATGCCTCAATGGAAGGCCTCCTCACATCCAATAGTAGGTTTACATCATTCACCTCTGATCGGATGATTCCATGAATGTTCAACTTCATCTCATTTATTCATATTCACTGGAATGTACTAGGGTACCTTGGGATTCATTGACATCATTGTTGATTTCCCTCGCACTTGTTAACGATTTACCTCAATGATTGGTAATCAAGTGGTTTCTACCATGTTTGACATCAAATCATCTATTCACATGGCTAGATTTGTACCACATCGGGATTGGGACAAAGACCTTGGGTTAAGCGTTCACTCTGTTATTTTCTTTGCCCAGGCTGTGAAGGAGATCATTTGAGTATATATATATTGTCACATAGATCCACATAGTATTGGTCTGTGGCTATTTTTTATTATCTCGTAGCTCCATTGTGTATTTTTTGTGGCTACGAATAGTTCATGTCATGGAGGTATGGATCCACATTGTATCTTTAGTGGCCATATCCTTAACCAATATTTTTTATGGATTCGCAGTGCATTGGTCAATGGCCATGCTTTGAGTCATATCATATTCCGAGCATAGGTATTCTTGCCTCAGAAATGGAACATATATTAATATTTTTGTATGGTTTTTTTCATCTTCTTCCAGGTTCTCCAACTCCATGCCCTTGCATTGAAGAATTGTAAAGTTTTTCAACCATCAATTTCTCTTCTGACCTTTACACTTTAGGGGAAAATCTGTTACACACCAAAATGTCACACTTAAGTACCTAACCTTAAGTGTCGTAAGTGTCATGAAAGTGTCACATACAATGACACCATGAAAGAACATTTTTCACAATCCCTAGTCAATGTGGAGGAGAAACAGATTATATAAAGGTCAAAATACTATGTCCACATGAATTAATTATTAATATTCATAAAAAATAAATTAATTTAGTGTGAGAATCCACCTCACATTTGGATTCCTATTTTCATGGAGAGGTTGGGAATTTCATGGATGGGATAGATATTTCCTACTTAAAATCCTTGAGATATATTTTCTCCCTAAAATCCTTGAGAGATCTTGTTGGCCCTTGACCAAGTTTTGAGAATCCTTGGTCATATTTGACCTATTTTGGGACTTCGATAGGCTGTCAAAGGCAGATCATAAGTCGAAGCAGAGATCGCGAGATCTCAACCCCTTTTCAGGGATTTTTGTGTTTTTGGCTATGTAATGGGTATGGGAATGTCGTCCCATGGGTTTATCCATGTTTAGGCCCTTTTCATAATGTATAAATAGTAATCATAGAGAAACGTCGAGTAGCACAATGAAAAAAGGTATTTTGGTTCCTTTCTAAGTGCTAAGTGCAAGTGTGGATTGTAGCTGCTTTGTGCATACTATGTGAGACTTGTAGAGCTAAGTGAAAGTGATTGTAAGAGACTGTGGAAAGGCTTTGTGTTGTAACTCGGGGAAGGAGGATCTAGCAAAGTGCACACAAATATCCTGTCCTCTCAGGAGTAAGATCTCATGGCTCTATGCATGTAGAAGATTGACAGAATATAATAAAAGAGAAGAAGAGTTTGTGGATGTAGCCCCACACTGGGGTGAACCACATGTATCCTGCATTGTAGTTTCTTTGTGCTTTATGGTTGTTCTCTTGTTTATGTGATTAAATTCTTAGTGCACTGATATATTATTAGAATAATCTAATATGATAGCTTAGTCCTGAATAATGTGAATGAATGCTAGATCTAATCTATGTGATGTGCTTAGTGCTTGAATATATCAAATCTGGGTGAATACTGTGATTCTCTGTAATTAGGGTTTTCTCTATGAAGTTAATACTGATGAACCGTAACTGCTAAGTTCTTTGATAGAATATTGTAATCATAGATTTGTGTCTTAGCTAAGGTTGTAGACACTAGAGTCCTGCAACCACCCCTGCCTCTACCTTGAGTGATACTTCATCTGCTTCATAGGTGTTGTCGAAAGGGTCAGTAGTTAGGGTTTTGTTGGTGCGCTCTTGAGCGTTGAAATCTTGGTCTGCCCCTATGCCAAAAAATAGTTTTGCTTCCAGGACTTGGAACTGTGATTGTTGGGAACTAAAGAAAATAAAAAACTATGTGTGTAGATCTGTTGCCCTAGTGCGCAGTATTCTACTTGACTTGTGAAGCTATGTGCCAAGAAGAAGAGTCAGATCTGAAGAAAAGAGGTAAGACCTAAAAGCTTTGTGCTATGATAAAAGTAAAGTGAGAATTTTTGGTTAAAGAGGTAAGATCTTAAAGATTTGTTCTCTGATAAAGGTAAGAACAGTGAAAGATTTTTATTGAAAAGGTAAGATAAGTGGAATTTTTTTTTTCAAAAGTATGGATCTAGGTATGCTTGATAAATTTTGTCCTAGCTCGAAAAGTAGGGCACATCTAGATGAAAAAAGGTTTGATATGAGTAAATCTAACAAAAATAATGAAACATATGTTATTCATATGCATAGAAAGAATGTTTGGACTAACAAATGGATTTAGGACCCTAGAAAGAATTTTTTACAGGTTAGCTATTATGATCCTAGTGCGCAATACAGGAAAGGTTGGGGATCATTTCAAAGAAAAAGAATATTAAACCTTTGTTATAGTTGGAGAAGACTGGGACATATTGCTAAGGAATTCCCTGGTAGAATACCTAGTTGTCTTTGTTGTAAGGATATGGATCATGAAGTTTTAGATTGCCCTAGAATGATTGCTAAGCTTAACATAATGAATATGAGACAAGAAAACCCTGAGGATGGTCACGAAACTGAGACCATGGTAGAACCCTAGAAATAATCAGAGAATGTATTTCTACAAATGAAAGAAACCCTGAATGATCACAGGAATATCAACTTATCAGAGATCTTCAAAGAAAAATAATGCATAGAAGCAAGAATAGGAGGCTTCGACATTGACTGTGTTCTAGATGAAGAAACACAGGTAAATATCATGACAGAAAGAACTTGGGAAACTTTAGGAAAGCCTGCTATGATTCCTTCATTGGGAGGAATATGATTATTTAGAGGAAAGTTGATAACCCTATGTGGAAGACTCACCTAGATATTTATGAGTGCTCATGGAACTTTGACAAAGGAAGATTTTGAGATTGTTAAATTTATTGAGAACAACACCCCATTTTCTATATTACTAGGAAAACCTTAGATTGAAAAGGATCAAGCCAGAAGAAAAGAAGAGGAAGTCTTAGAGAAGAATATGAAAGTATTAAAAGATTTCATGACTAGGAGGATAGCATACTCAATTGAAGAACAGGACAACAGATCAACGCTACTTAGAACCAGAAACTTGGATGTCGAAGTTGAAACAACACAAGAAGACTCACATAAGACTAAATCACCTACCCCATATAGATAATATGTATTACTCTCCGACCCTATGAAAGAATCTCAATATCGCAAAGTTATTATGCCAAAAGGATATAAGAATCAGAATGGAAAGAGGAATATCGAGACGAAGATCACTGGGAAGAAGGCTAGAAAACTTAGTAAGAAGAGAGCAAATATAGAAAAGTTACACAAGGTTCCAGAGGGTACTTTGCAAAGGGAAGGTTTGCAAGACTGGAACTTCGTCGGGATATCAGAACATCACAACATAGCACTCTTCCATGGCGAAGTGATATGACCATTGGAATCATTATAACCGTTAGCCTGAAAAACCGAACGGTTAGAACAACAGTAATGGCCTGAAGACTCTCCATCAGACCATTGGAACTGTGTCACAATGGACAAAACCGCATTGATGAAGGCCTCTCATTCATTGGAGATATCTATTACATCATGTCTACTTAGTCCATCGACTGTTCCACCGAGAACACTTTTGTGAATTGTATCCAAGCCAACTCATTGCTACCATGTTGTGTTTATTGAGATCAACACCTATTCCATTGCATTATGCACTCATTCATCCACCCAAGTTATTCGATCTAAGTGTGCATGTCGAACGAGCTCAGTGCCACAGAGAAAGTTGTCGAATAAGTTCTCATCGATCTCATGGCCGAAAAAGTAATGTCTGAAGGTATTCAAGTGTCATCGACGAGAGGAGTGCAAGCCTCTACGTCGACTGCACGTGGATCTGGACCATCCTTACTGGCAACAGAGAAGAGAACCAAACACAAATATGACCTAGCAAATGTGAAGTTAATCCCGACCATCTTACCCGACTACATCCCGCCTCTGGCTGGCACGGTGAGTCGTGACAGTGTCTCAAGGGACTTTGTTTACACCATAGTTACTGTGTACCTCCCGAAAGGGATACATGTAGTTAGAACATAGTAGGCCTACAACGTTGAAGTTTAGTGACTTCAACTTAGGAGACCGCAAGAACCATAATATTCTTTCTCCTTACAAATACTTGACCAGGACGAAGGAGAAGAACTCGAAAATAATACCCCAGCCATGGACTATGAACCTCATGCAGTCCACCCTCTTAAAGTATTGAAGATTCCCCACTTTAGAAGGAACCAGGAGGTTAATGCATGTTTTAACATCCTTCTCTCATGTTACCATGGTGGCTACCTATGGCTAAACCGATGCATCACAGTCGATCGAACATTGATCCATAGGATCATCGGATTGAGCATGCAAAGACCCGACCCACAAGACTTCTACCCAAGGAAGGATATAGATCATGCATTAGAACAGAAGATCAAAGACACATATGGCGATGTAGAAAATGGAATGAAAGTATACAAGGTATCTTCCATCCAGAATGGCGCAGTATGCCTGGCCTGCCAGCTGGTCGCGGGAAAGCTTGTGAGAAAAAACCGACCTACACAAGTCACAAGATTCATTATTGACCTCGTCGAGAAATGTGTAGAAGAACTCCAAATGAATTGGGTGAAGTACTTGGTCAACTATATGGGATTAGACTGTCGCGAAGCTCAGTATTAGGGCTATGAATTCCACTTTAGTTGGCTCCTTATCCTCATCGCATTTACCGCTTGGGAGATGCTGGAAAGTGCGACCTTCCCAAACATTGAGTTGTTCAAGCCACTCGCTATGAAGTTAACCACGCTCTGGTACTCAAGTGATATGGGAAAACAGTGGAATTCAAGCATGGTATTTCATAAATATTATCTTCAACTGAAGAGGGATATTAAAGTTGTCCCTCGCATGACGCCAAACACCCTACATTGGTTCTGACCCCTCATGAAGTTTTGCGTAGATCAACACTTCATTTATATCACCGTGCACGTAGATGAGCATAAATAAGAGATTCAAATAGTACAGGCGCGGTTGAAGTCCCTGTCAGTCATTGATAGGATGAAGCGATCCCAAGAACAGTGCATTGTTCAACAACAGGTTCACACCATTTAGATCAAAGTCATGGAAGTGACTTAGAGGCTCCAACCAATACAAGATGAGGCTTTCCAACTATTCGTAAAGATTGAAGGCCGAGGAGAAAAACTGGAGCAAGTCGTCACTACAACTGAAAATGCTTAGAGGGACCTGTCAACGAAGCAGTTATCAAAGAGTTCATTGAGCAAGAGACCGTGGCTCAGCAACAGGTCAAAGAAGATTGAGCCAAGCTCGAGGCTTTTGAAGCAGAGCTACCTAGACGAGAGTGACTCAGGACGAGTCACAGGTGAGTGTTCAGGGCATGTTGGCACTTGAACAAGTTTTGAGAATCCTTGGTCATGTTTTACCTATTTTTGGACTTGGACAAGTTGTCGATGGTGGAGCGTAAGTCGAAGCAGAGATCGCGGTATCTTGGCCCCTTTTTAGGGATTTTGGGTTTTGGGCTATGTAACAGGTATGGGAATATCGGCCCATGGGTTTACCCATGTTTAGGACATTTTTTTAATGTATAAATAGTAGTCATAGAGCAACGTCGAGTACCGCAACGAGAAATGGTCTTTTGGTACATTTCTAAGTGCTAAGTGCTAAGTAAAAGTGTGGATTGTAGATGCTTCATGCATACTGTGTGAGACTTGTAGAGATAAGTGTAAGTGATTGTAAGAGTCTTTGGAAAGGCTTTGTGTTGTAACTCGGGGAAGGAGGATCTAGAGAAGTGCACGTAGATCTCTTTCCCTCTGTGAAGTAAGATATCATGGCTATGTGCATGTATACAATTGACAGAAGATAATAAAAGAGAAGAAGAGTTGGTGGACGTAGCCCCACACTGGGGTGAACCATGTATATCTTGTGTTGTGGTTCCTTTGTGCTTTATGGTTGTTCTTTTTTTTATGTGATTAAATGCTTAGTGCATTGATATATGATTAAAAGAATATAATATGATAGATTAGTGCTGAATAATGTGAAGGAATTCTAGATCTAATCTATGTGATGTGCTTAGTGCTTGAATATATCGGATCTGGGTGAATATTGTGATGCTCTGTAATTAGGGTTTTCTCTGCGAAGTGAATACTGATGAACCGTAACTGCTAAGTGATTTGATAGAATATTGTAATCACATATCTGTGTCCCAGCTAATTTTGCAGACACTGGAGTACTGCAACCACCCCTGCCTCTACCTCAGGTGAGACTTCATATGCTTCACAGGTGTTGTCGAAAGGGTCGGTAGTTAAGGTTTTTTTGGTGAGCTCTTTATCGTTGAACCCTGGGTCTGCTCCTGTGCCATAAGATCTTTTCTCCCTAAATATATTGGAGATCCCTTTTTAGTGGATTTGATGAGTGATATTCTCCATGGTGGGCAAGTCTCCAAATCCTATATAATGAGGGATTTCCATGGAGAATGGGAGAATGGAGAAAGATTTGGATATCAAACTTATGATCTTGGGAGCATCGTGCAAGGTTTAGACAAGGAGAAGTTGGAGAGGTTGCTACAATTGCATCTACAGATTGTAAGTGTCTTTTTAATGTTCTCATCAATATTACTTGGCCTATTCCCTTCAATATTATGTATTGTTGCATATGATTGTCGATCTTGGTAGATGAATTTGATTAGTCTAATATTGTAGAGCAGAGTAGGAGTTCTTTGTCTCTTTTTTGTCCATTTCATTGTAGGTATCGAGTGGTGTTGAAGAGTTTGTATATTGAACTCATATTGGAGGTAGCGAGGACAAACCATGAAATAAGGTGCATCACACTTTCTTCCTTCTCTCTATATTTATGATTAGATACTTGATTTCAAAGGGATGTTTGTGTCCATTTGTATGTTTATGTCTTGGTATTAGGGGTCTAGAATCCAATAGGATATCCACATGTCTACAGGGGAATTTTTCTATAACAATGTGTCATACAAAAGTTTCTCTATTTGCTGAGATATTTACTTCCACAAGTAACAGAATTTGGTGTATGGGATTAATTGCACCATAATGAGAAGTATACAAAAAAAGGGTAAATTAACAATATTCAGTTGACTATAAATTTCTTCTCAGAGATCATAATTGATCAAGAAATAATTCAATGGAAAGGTATTAAGAAGGATAATCTATTTATAAACCTAGAAAATTTATGTGGGTAGTATAGGTTACATTCAACACAAAAGAAGATGATTGGTGGCATTAAAGAGTAGAAAAAAATTATGCATTATTTTCCAAAATTATGTATGTGTATTTTTTTGTCTAACAAAAAATTGACTACATACACATTTTATTGTAGAATTTAGAGGTACAGGAAGGAATTGTGGTTCCTGTATGAGAACCATAACCATGGAAGATGTCTAGGAGCCCTACAGTCATGAAGATGAATTCATAGGTATGCATGTTAGCATGGTAAATTTTGAGACAATGTCTAATGGAAGAAGAGGTAGGAAGGAGTATGTAACCATGAAAATACCACAAAGAGAAGTGCAAAGATATACTTCAGGCTCGAGAAGAGATACTTCAAAGTCTTGAGAAGAGATACTTCAAAGTATGAATATGCCACAAAATAAATATTGAGAAGAGATACTTCAAAGTCTGAATATGAAAGATCGAGAAGAGATACTTCAAAGTATGAATATGCTACAAAAGAAAGCCAATAAGGACTCTGGAACAATGTGAGAAGATAGTATTAGAAAAGTGACTACATCCAAATCCCATAGTAGAAGGGATGAGCATGGGAATGAAAGGAATTCAAGGAGCATGAGCATATGACATCCTTCGCTACAGAAATCTACTAGGAGAGGTCATGTCATTTTAATGCCAGGGAGAAACCCAAGTGTATCTCCTATCAAGAGACAGAGGAGAAGGCGTAAGGGAGACATCTTGCAAGGTGAACTTAGGAAAATCAAGCCACCTATTTTAAATGGTGAGCATATGAAGAGAGAATAGGTTGAGGCTTGACTATTGGAAATGAAGAAATGTTTCCAACTATATGATTATCCTTCCAGGGTAGAAACAATAATTGAAACCTACCACTTGCAAGGAAAGGAAATCATGTGGTGGGATCATCTTAATCAAGACAAGAACCTTCATGAGAAGAATATCTCATGGAGGTGGTTCAAAGGATATTTCCAAGAGAAATATTTTTCTGAGAATTACAATGAAAGAAATATTAAAGAGTTATTTGAACTCAAGATTATATTCATGACAATCGATGAATAGGGGAAAATATTATTTTGATTGCTAAAGTATGTGGACCGCATGAGGGATGAGAAGGTCAAAATACAAAGGTTTATAAGTGGGTTAACCTCTTTCTATAGTGACAATCTACAATATGATAACCTTGGGACTTTGGAAGAATCTATAACGAGAGAAATTCATCTTTATGAGTAAAGAAAAAGGAGGCCAATATTCTAAAATACTTGGAATGACAAGATGAAGGGTAAGATAGAGAAAAGGAAAAAAAAAATTAAGCCACCCTTTTTTAAGAAAAACTCCCAAGAAAATCAACAAGCATAGGAAACTCAAAATGAACAAAATACATCAGATTCATTTGGGAAAAGGCAAAGGTAGTAGCATGTATAATGTTGGGGATATGAGGGAAATGACTTATATAGATACTACCCTCACAAAGGAGAAATAATGAGGATTGTTCAAAACATCTAGGAGTATGAAACAATTGAATACATGGGAGGAACCATGTAAAGGTTTTATGCATCCTTGGACAACAAGAAAGTAGAATATCAATCCCCCATGAGTGGAGTGGAAGGTAAGATTGATAACCATACCATATAAATTTTAATTTATTCTAGAGCTATCCATAGTTACATAAACTCTAACATCGTTGAAATATTTCACTTGAAAAGGATTAATAATAAGAAGTCTTGGTTAGTTCAGTTAGCCACAGGGGCTAAGAGAAAGATCAATGAGTTGGTTAAATATTGTCCAATAGATATGAATGGAATCAACACAAAGGTATATGTCAACATTATACCTTTGGGTTAGTATAACTAACTAATTGGCATGGGTTGGTTGGAAAAACACCATGTTGTGCTAGATTGTTACAATAAGAAAATAACTTGTCTTCATGCAGGAGGGTAGAAAGGAAATATTGAAGGAATTTCAAGAGGTGTAGTTGTTAGAAAATTTTCATATGTGCAATGGAAAAACATTTTTAGGAAAGGATGTCAATTTTTTGCAAGGAAGAGGCAGCCAGAGATACAGTGGAGAGAATTGAATACCATCCAGTCTTGAGAGATTTTGAAGATGTTTTTGGGGAAATCCCAAGATTTTCATCGAAGAGAAACATTGATTTATCTATTTATTTGGTGTTAAGAGTTGCACCAGTGTCCAATACACCTTACAGAATGGATACACCAGAATTGAAAGAGTTGTAGATGTAGCTTGAAGAGAATTTGAAGAAGGGGTATATAAGCCCAAGTGTTTTACCTTGGGGAGCCCAAATTATTTTTGTGAAAAAGCAAGATGGAACCTTAAGGTTGTGTATTGATTTCAAACAATTGAATAAGGTCACCATAAAGAAAAAATATCCTTTTCCAAGGATTGATGATTTCTTTGATCAACTAAAGGGTTCAAGGATCTTTTCCAAGATTGATTTGAGATCAAGCTATCATCTAGTGAGGATAAAGGAAGAGGACATCAACAATAAAACGTTCAAGACAAGATATGAGAATTATGAATTCATAGTAGTGCCATTTGGGCTATCAAATGCACCAATATTTTTCATGTTCCTGATGAATGCAATGTTTCTGGAGTAACTGGACAAGTTTTTGATTGTTTTTATAGATGATATTCTCATCTAATTAAAGAAAGAAGAAGATTAGGAGTAGCATTTGAGAATGGTGTTTCAAGTCTTAAGAGAGCATAAATTGTATGCCAAACTAAGTGCATATTTTATCAAAAGAATATTCACTATTTGTGGCATATCGTTTCAACAGATGGGATAGTAGTTGATCCTAATAATATAGAGACCATTAGAGGATGGTAAATGCCAAGAAATGTGATAGAGGTTAGATGATTCATGATTCTTTCCCAATATTACTGAAGATTCATAAAATGATTTTCAAATATTGCAAACCCAATCACTTATTTGCAAAAGAAGGGAGTGAAATTTGAATGGACTCCAAAATGTGAAGAAATTTCCAGCATTTGAAGCAAATTTTGACAAGTAAACCAACATTAAAGATTGCATATCTAGATGAATAATTTTTGGTGTGCACTGATGCATGCAAGGAATGTCTCAATGGATTCCTCAGTCAAAAAGAGCATTTCGTATGCTATGAGTCTCAAAAATTAAAAGAGCATGAGAGGAATTATGCTACACATGACTTGGAATTAATAACTATTGTACATGCATTATAAATGTGGAGATCTTACCTCATGGGGAGAATACTTGAGCTAAGAATAGACCATTGTGGTTTGAATCATTTGTTTGGACAACCAACATTAAATTCCAGAAAAACTATATGGATAGAATTTTTGAGTGAATATGAATTTAAAATTAAGAATATAAAGGTAAGGAAAATTAGGTGGCTGATGCACTCAATGGAAGAGTGATCTGGATTATTTTAGGAATGAAATAAAAGAAACGATATTACAATGAAATTCACATAAAAAAAAATCCATAAATAGAGAAATACAACAATACATGATTTCTATTAATGAAATAAATGTACAGAGGCTGTAAAAATACAGAGTGCAAGATTCGCTAGAATGGTGCCAGCTTTATCTCTAAGAAGAGATGTGACAGCTACACTCATTCACAAGAACATGATTACAATGAGGATTTGAAGGCCTTTTTATGATAAACATAAATTCCAAAACCCTAGAGATCCAAAAACCTAACCCTAGGAGATGAAGCACCAAAAGTCATGTGGGCCCCATTGGGGTAAGTTAGTACATTAACTTCCTGGGGTCGTAATTGTTTCATACGATATTTGTTTTAGGCATGTGATAGCCCGTTGCAAAGTTCTTTTTGATTACTACACATTATGTCATAATACTTTTATTCCATCTACATTTTGACTATGGAAAGACAAGAAAACATTGTTTAGATCCCCAAAACGGCCCTCCAAGTAAAAAATGATGTACTGACATGAAAATTTCCAAAACAAGGAAGTTGGAATAGGTGGGTGGCCACCAATATCCACCTAGAAGTTGGTCAGGGATTCAAGATAGCCCCGTAAGTGCAGAACCCATAATTACAAATAATTGTCTCCATTACAGAGAAACATGTTGAACTAAAAACTATCAAGATGCGCCAGTTGGAATTTGGAACAGGTGGGTGGCCACCAATATCCATGTAATATCCCTTGGCCAAACCCAATTGTAAATGTAATGTAAGTATACTTAAGTTGGTGAGTTGTTGTGACATCATTTTGTAATGCACCTTTCATGGCATAGTGTGCGCATGCACTGTGCAGTAAAACGATGTAGTGTACACATTCCTAAATACCGTGCGCAATAACTAAAGTGTGTACAGTATGGAGGTCAATGAGCCTCATGTATATGATATGTTTTATAGGCTGGTGAGCCAGTTATTATAAGATGGGATGCTTATGTTTCGATATTAGGCCAGAGCACCTAGATGTTAAAGGCCACTACGCCTATTTTGTATATGTCTCATGATTAATATAAAATGCATCATTGTGCACAGACCAACCATGATAAAAGAGATGGGGGACTGAAATTCACCAGTTAGAGAAAGGGAGTGCCAAAATTTAAGGGAAAGAGTTAAGCTAGAGAGCTTAAGACAAAAAGGAATATTATATTAATATTTCCTAAAGCCTAAAGTATGGATAATTATTTTATCCTAAGTTCTAAAGTTGGAGACAAGTGGACCAAAGTAGCTTCCAACATGACAAGTGTCAAGTTGGGGAAATGCATTCATATCGTGGGGACTTAGCTCATTTGGTCACTTTTTCATGGTAATTCTTACCAGCAGCTTCACCATCACTTTCACGATCAATTTCACGGTGATTCCTTCCATCACTCAGTTATCCAGTCAATGATTCCATGACCATTTTCATTCATGTAGTCCATTATCCTCGAGGAATCCATTTCACCATATCTGAGCATGTTTCCATAACCTTTTCCGGTTGGTGTACCTAGTTAGCTTGGAGGGGGATTGAAGAAGTGGGTTGCTAGGCCCATGGGAAATTGAAGAGGTGGGTTGTCACGCCCGTGAGAAATTCTCTGAGCGAGAGAATTGTTGAGGATTGATACCCAAAGGTGATAGACTGCAGTTACAGTTCTCTGAGACTTCTGGTCCAGCCTGTTGTTGAATCCCTAGAAGGGAAGTGGGGCACCCGAGGTACTGTTGAGTAGAGAAGGGGCACACTTCCTTGGAAGGGACAAGCATGTGGGAAATGAGAGGATGTAGGATGTTAGTTGAGTGAGCACCTGAGACGAAGTCTTTCCTATTGTCCATGAGCCTTATCCTGATTAGGAACCCCTTTACCCGGGTGGAGTTCAGTCCCAGCTCGGGGGTGACTCGTTGTTGAGAGTGATGAAAAATGTAGTCTAAGGCTGGGAGGTTCGTGGACAATCTGTACACAGTTGGTGAAAATATTTCCAAGATAAGTACCAATCGTATGACAAAATTATATGATGCATTGTTATCTACATGCTTATGTTACGGTTTATCATATATGTGATTATAACTGTCTGTATGTTTATGGGTATTTCCCTGTATATGTTGCATATCTGTGTTTACTATTATTTTAGTATGAAATCATATGTTAGAGAATGTAATTGTTTATTTACGTTTATATGTAAATCTTCCGCAAGAGTGTTGTATGTATATGTTTAATTTGCATGCAGTTTGAAGAGAAAATTTGTGTGGAATAGCTCAGTTGAATACTGGGTATGTTACCGTATATTCCACAGCAAGAGAATGAAATTGTTCCCTAGAGTAGAATGGTCAACCTGTTTAAGGCTTGGGATGTTACCAACTAGTATCAGAGCATGAGATATTTCTCTGGAGTGGCATTCCCCAGCCTGTGGGTGGTCGGGGGAATGTTACAAATTGGTATCAGAGCTTCAGTTTCAAAACTGAACCTGGATGGGCCAGAGAGGTTGAGTTGAAGTGAATATTCATAGAAGAGTAACTTCGAAGTGACCAAATTTCAAGTCACAGAGCGTCCATGAAATTGTTGGCATGTAGGTGCGCAGTAAATTTTGGCACCGTGCGGAAAACGTTGGCGTGCAAGTGTGCGTGGTAAATTGTGGCACCACGCGGAAGAATATTGTATGCAGATGCATGCATTGAATTTAACCTTACGCAGTGAGAACACACATAGTAATGTGCACATGGGGTGCGCAAGTATTGCATAACAGAGAGGAGTTTTGTGGCACACACATAGTATGAGTATAAGTTGTCTCGCAACAGTGTATTCAATGGTGCGCGCAGATTATTGTGCACGTTGGAACATGTTAAACTTTGACATGGTGCAATGCATAGGGTGAAATGCATGTGGAGTATCAGTGCGCGATAACTAAAACTGTGCACAGTGGATATTGGCACACAATGCAAAAGTAGTGCGCACAAGTTTTCAGAGCGACAAAGAAGAAATGCATAGTGGATATAGGTGCATGGAAACGCATTTTACCTTGTGGTGTTGTTGTACACAATAAATATGGGTGTACAAGATGAAGTTTAGTGTGCGCAAAGTCGTTTGGAAGGTGTTGAATATGAGTTTAATTTGCATAATATCAGAGGAAAAAGAAACACACAACCGCATCATAGCATTAATTAAAAATAATTCTGAGTTTTATATTCCTCTGATTCAGATAGATGGGAGTGAAATATAATCTTACAAGAAAAGCATGCTATAAAAGAAAACAAGACTCATAACAAAACCAGTTAAAATCTTGTAATAAACCGCCCAAAATCCTCTTCTATATTTATATAATTGTATTAATCACAAAATTACAAAAAGGGGATAATAACAGTTATCTTGTTGTAAAAGGGTCATTTAAGAACAAGCCTATCATCTCTGGTGCTCCTTACCTCTGCTACAAGCTATCAAAATTTTCTAAAACATACTTAATTTTAGTTGAGGATCTCCTCCTTTAAAGAATCTAACCAGACCGGTTGATTCTCTCCAACACTTTTGGTTGTTTCAGTTGCGGATTCCTCCTTCTTCTGTCGCTTGATCCTTTTCTTCTTAGCAACTAGCTTGTTGATGACTAAATCCTTCATAGTGGGATTCATCCTGACCTCCAATTGCGAGTCTATAGCCAGCTCTATGTGGAATTTAGTAGCTAGAATGTGAGAAAGTACCCTTTCCTCCTTATTCGCAACAAAGTATAGAATTTTTCCCGAATAACCAGTCTCACTGGATTTATCCTTGTCCATGTATCTCAGGTTGTGGATACTAAAATGCTTTTACAGAGAGCAGAAAGTCGAGCAATTTGGAGATTACTTCGTTTATGGATAAGCAAATTCCTTCATACTTGAGGATTGGTAGTTATAGAATCCTAATTATGAAGCGCAAACAGTCTACGTACAAGAGCGTTGGGTTTCCATGCTCGGCTAATCCATTTCAAATGATTATCTTTTGAGTTCATTACATGGCGGCGTTCAGCTGACATCACATGGCTGTGAAGTATCGAACAAGGAAAATAGGGTGATCTGACTAGCTGTCGCCCATTCCACGAGTGGTGGATTTGACATGTTGAAGCACGTGATTCCACATCTTGGCAAAAGTGGTTTCGGAAAACCACCTTCTTGCCCAGATTTATCTCTGAAGGCACCACGCATCTATGTTCTCAAGACTTGGGTCTTATCTAGAATTTTCATGGTGATAACACCAGAAAATTAGAAGAGATAATTATGATGTATATATGGAACCAAGATGGTTCATATTTTTTTTCATGAATTGTTGAATTGTTAGCCTGATAAGTTTCGATGGCTGCACATTTTGCAGAATTAACAACACCTAGATCAGATCAGATCAGTGCAGAGTCCATAGGAATGGAAGAGGCACAAGGGAATTACAGTCAGCAAGATGAGAGCAGAGGGATGGATGTCCATTTAGGCATTGAAGGAACAAACTCCAATGGACATGGAGAAGAAAGGAATGAAAACATGAATATGGTTGAGACCATTAAAAATTTGCAGAAGGATGTCCAAAGCCATAAAGATGATAATGAAAGGCATATGAGATCTAAGGAGTAGTAGGATGAATTCAACATGAATTTATTGGAGCGCTTGAACAGAATAGAAAATAAATTGGTTAAGGAGAGCAGCTTAAGAAAATCTAGAAGTCACAAGCCTTCGGATGAGAAACGAAAAGCAAGAAGTATTAGAAGAGACCACCATCATTCCCCAAGGTATTCCAATAAGAGAGAAGGAAACAACTCAAATCCATCCCCTGTCAGAAGGTATAAGAGGTCTGGGGTGGATGAGCTGCAAGGAGAAATGATCAAAATCAAACGTCCTACATTTGATGGTGAGCACAAGAAGGATGAAGATGCAGAAACATGGTTGTTGGGCATGAGAAGGTATTTTTAATTGCATAATTATTCTTCTAATGAAGAAGGCAGAATTGCTATCTATCAACTCAAAGGAAAGGCCTCCATGTGGTGGGATCAACTTGTGAAGGTACAACACATTAAAGAGAAAAGTGTTACTTGGAGGGAATTCAAGAAGTATTTTGAGAAGAAATACTTGACTAAGAGATACTATGACAAGAAAATGAAACAGTTATTTGAACTCAAGATTGGAAGTATGACCATAGATCAATATGAGAGAAGGTTTCTAGAACTGTTGAAGTATGTCTCTTTCATCAAGGATGAGATAGTCAAAATTCAAAGGTATTTGAGTGGATTGCCATCATTCATCAGTGACAAAATACAATATGATCAGCAGAAAGCAAGGCCAACTTTCCAAAAGGCTTGGGAATACAATAAGAAATTCAACATGGATCAAAGGAAGAAGGGAGCTAAGCCACCATTCTTCATAAATAATCCACAGGGACAACAAATGCCTAAAGAACCTAGAACGATTGACACAGGGAATCAAAGGCCAAGGCATCCACCTATTCAATGTTGGGGCTATAAAGGAGATCATAGGTTCAGAGATTGTCCTCACAGAGGTGAAAAAGGTAGGGTTGTTCAAAATGTATAGCAAGCTAAAATAGTGGAGGACATGGGCAGATATGTGCCAAGGATTTATGCAGCCTTGGACAATAAGCAAGTAGAGTATCAGTCCCACATGATTGAAGTGGAAGGTATGATCAACAACCAAACCATTGCTATTTTAATTGATTTAGGAGCTATTCATAGTTATAGAGACCCTAAGATGGTGAAAATTTTGTAATTTCCAAGAAGAAATCATGGGAAATCTTGGTTGGTACAGCTGGCTACAGGAGCCAGAAGAAAAGTTAATGAGATGGTTAAGTCATGCCTCATGGACATGAATGGACTGATCACCAAGGAAGATTTGAACATCTTGCCTTTAGGTTCCTATGACTATCTAATTGGGATGGATTGGTTGGATCAACATCATACTCTTCGAGGAAGGGAAACTAAGGAAATTATAGGGAATTCCCAAGGCAGTAACCATTAGAGAAATTTCAGCATTATAGCTAAAGAAATGTTACAGAAAAGGGTGTCATATAATTGTAGCTCATTTGGCAGAGATACCTAAGGATAAGGTGCCAAATTTGGAGGATTATGTAGTCTTGGAAGATTTTGAAGATGTGTTCAAGGAGGTACTAGGACTACCCCCGAGGAGAGACATTAATTTCTCTATAAATCTAATGCTTGGAGCAGCGCCAGTGTCAAAGAGTCCTTACAAAATGAGTACACCAGAGTTGAAGGAGTTGCAAATGCAGCTTGAAGAACTTATGAATAATGGGTATATATGCCCAAGTGTGTCACCTTGGGGTGCCCCGGTCTTGTTTGTGAAAAAGAAAGATGGAACATTAAAATTGTGCATTGACTTCAGACAGTTGAATAAAGTGACTATTAAGAACAAGTACCCTCTGTCAAGGATTGATGATCTCTTTCATCAATTGAAGGATGCAAAGATATTTTCAAAGATAGATCTCAGATCAGGATACCATCAGGTAAGGATTAAAGAACAAGATATCAGAAAGACTACCTTCAGGACAAGGTATGGTCATTATGAGTTTACAGTGGTGCCATTTGGGTTGTCAAATGCACTAGTTGTTTTCATGTGTTTAATGAATGGTGTTTTCTGAGAATATTTGGACAAGTTTGTCATTGTATTTTTGGATGACATTCTTATATATTGTATGTCAGAGGAAGAGCATGAACATCATTTGAGGATGGTGTTGCAAGTATTAAGGGAGCATCATTTGTATGAAAAATTGAGCAAGTGCTCATTTTATCTAAAACAAATTCATTATTTGGGGCATATCATTTCACAGGATGGGATAACAGTGGATCCTAAGAATATAGAGGCCATTAGAGAATGGTCAACATCGAAGAATGTCACAGAGGTGAGATCATGCATGGGTCTTGTAGGCTACTACAGAATATTTATTGAAGGATTCTCAAAGATTGCACACCCAATCACTTCCTTTCAAAGAAAGGGGGTGAAGTTTCAGTGGACACTGGATTGCGAGAAGATTTTTCAACACTTGAAACAATTATTGGCAAGTTCTCCAATATTAAGGATTGCAGACCCAAATGAAGACTTTTTTGTATGCACAGATGCATGTAATGAAGGACTTGGTGGAGTCCTCAGTCAAAATGGGTTTTTCATATGTTATGAATCAAGGAAGTTGAAGGAGCATGAAAGAAACTATGCCACTCATGATTTGGTGTTGGAAGCCATAGTGCATGCCTTAAGGAAATGGAGACACTACCTCATGGGAAAGAGGTTTGAGCTAAGAATAGACCACAATCGTCTGAAATATTTATTTGATCAGCCAAATCTAAATGCTAGGCAAAGCAGATGGTTAGAATTTCTAAGAGAATGTGATTTTGATATAAAGAATATCAAGGGGAAAGAGAATAAAGTGGTTGATGCACTCAACAGGAGGGTCCATGAACTACATGCTACAGCCATTAGCATGTATCAGACTGATATTAAAAGAAAAATTTTGGAGGTTGCAAATACAAATCTGCAATACAGAGAATTGATAACAATGCTACAGTAGGGTAAGATGCCACAAAAGGTGGATAATTATGATTTGGGAATAGATGGAATACTATTGTACAAGAACACAATTTTTTTTCTAAATGTCCAAGACTTGAAATGTACGATTTTGCATTAAATGCATAATGTTCCTTATGCAGGGTACCCTGGATATCATAAAACCGTGGCAGTGATCAAAAGCCATTACTTTTGGCCAGGTATGAAGAGAGAGATCGTTGAATACATCGCTAGATGTATAGAATGCCAGAAAGTTAAAGTTAAGCATAGGCACCCAGCAGGGTTGTTGCAACCTTTACCCATTCCTAAATGGAAGTGGGAAGTGGTGACAATGGATTTTATTATGGGATTTCCCAAAACAGGCAAGCTGCATGATTCGATCATGGTGGTGGTGGAAAATCTTACAAAAGCTGCACATTTTATTCCACTGAAAACTACTCACAAGGTAGCAGATGTTGTTGATATTTTCATGAAGGAAGTGGCACGATTGCACGGAATTCCTAAAACAATTGTTTCCGACAGAGACCCAAAATTCAGCTCGAATTTCTGGAAAGGATTGTTCAAAGGATTCAGAAAGAATCTGAACTTTAGTACATCTTATCATCTTGAGTTTGATGGACAAACAGAGAGGGTGAACAGGGTGATAGAAGACATACTGAGAATGTATATGATGGACAAACCATCGAAATGGGAAGACTACCTACACCTAGTAGAATTTGCTTACAACAATGGGTATCAGGCATCGTTGAAGATGAGCCCATTTGCAACACCTTACGACAGAAAGTGCAATACTCTAGTGATCTGGGAAAACCTAGTTGATAGGATAGTAGTTGGGCTAGAGTTGCTCAAGGAGATGGAGGACCAAATGATAAAAATTAAGCAGAATTTAAAAGCTACCCAAGACAGGAAGAAAAGTTATGTTGATAAGAATAGAACCCACAGAGAGTTCAAAGTGGGTGATCATGTTTTCCTAAAGGTGAAAGCTAACATGAGTTCCCTGAAGCTGGGAAGCTGCACCAAGTTGGCAACCAGATTTTGTGGGCCATTTGAAATCCTAGAGAGGATTGGTGCAGTTTATTATATGATTGCATTGCCTACATCTATGTCTGTTCATAATGTCTTCCATGTATCACTGCTAAAGAAATATATACATGATGTTAATCATGTTATTGATTGGAATGTGATTCAGGTGGAGCAAGAAGGCGCTTTTCAAGTGCATCCTGTGCACATTTTGGACCAAAAAGTCAAGCAGCTCTAGAACCAAGCCATAGGGATTATAAAGGTCCAATGGACCTGGTACGGTCCTGAGGATGCTACTTGGGAGCATGAGGATGTAATGCAGATAGAATCCCCACATCTTTTTGAGTAATTTTGACAATTTTGTTGTATATGGGTATATGATGCACTAAGGACAATGCATAAATAAGGGGAGGGGATTATAATATCCCTCGGTCGAACCCAATTGTAAATATAATGTAAGTATACTTAAGCTGGTGAGTTATTTTGACATCATTTTGTAATGCACCTTTCATGGCATAGTGTGTGAATGCACTGTGCAGTAAAATGATGTAGTGTACACATTCCCGGATACCACACGCAGTAACTAAAGTGTGCGCAGTATGGAGGTCATCAAGCCTCTTGTATATGATATGTGTTATAGGCTGGTGAGCCAGTTATTATAATTTGGGATTCTTATGTTTTGGTATTAGGCCAAAGCTCCTAGATGTTAAAGGCCAGTGCACCTATTTTGTACATGTTTCATGATTAATATAAAATACATCAATGGGCACAGATCGACCACAATAAAAGAGATGGGGGACTGAAATTCACCAGTTAGGGAAAGGGAGGGTTGAAAGTTAAGGGAAAGGGATAATCTAGAGAGCTTAAGCCAAAAATGAATATTATATTAATATTCCCTAAAGCATAAAGTATGGACAATTATTTTATCCTAAGTTCTAAAGTTGGAGACAAGTGGACCAAAGTAGCTTCCAACATGACAAGTGTCAAGTTGGGGACATGCATTCATATCATGGGGACTTAGCTCATTTGGTCACTTTTTCACGAGAATTCTTACCAACAGCTTCACCATCATTCTGACCATCACTTTCACGATCAGTTTCACGATGATTCCTTCCATCACTTTGTTATCCAGTCAATGATTCCATGACCATTTTCATTCACGCAATCGGTTATCCTTGAGACATCCATTTCATCATATCTGAGCATGTTTCCATAACCTTTTCTGGTTGTTGTACCTGGTTAGCTTGGAGCGGGATTGAATAAGTTGGTTGTTAGGCTCGTGGGAAATTGAAGAGGCAGGTTGTCAGGCCCGTGAGAAATTATGCGAGCGAGAGAATTGTTGAGGATTGATTCCCTAAGGTGCTATACTGCAGCTACAGTTCTCTGAGAAATCCAGTCTGGCCTGTTGTTGAAGCCCTGGAAGGGAAGTGGGGCAGTCGAGGGACTGTTGAGCAGAGAAGGGGAACACTTCCTTGGGTGGGACAGTCATGTGGGGAATGAGAGGTTGTAGGGTGTTATTTGAGTGAGCACCTGAGATGGAGTCTTTCCTGTTGTCCATGATCCTTAGCCTGGTTATGAACCCCTTTACTCGGGTGGAGTTCAGTCCCATCTCGGGGATGACTCACTGTTGATAGTGATGAATCGTGTAGTCTAAGGATGGGAGGTTCGTGGAAGGTCTGTACGCAGTTGGTGAAAATATTTCCAAGATAAGTACCAATCGTATGATAAAATTATATGTTGCATTGTTATTTACATTTTTATGTTACATTTTATCATATATGTGATTATAATTGTCTGTATGTTTATGGGTATTTCCCTGTATATGTTTCATATCTATGTCTACTGTTATTTCAGTATGAAATCATATATTACAGAATGTAATTGTTTGTTTACGTTTATATGTAAAGCTTCTGCAAGAGTGTTGTATGTATATGTTTAAGTTGCATGCAGTTTGAAGAGAAACTTTATGTGGCATAGCTCATTTGAATACTGGGTATGTTACCGTATGTTCCGCAGTAAGAGAACGAAAGTGTTCCCTAGAGTAGCATGGATGGCCTGTTTAAGGCTGGGGATGTTACCAACTGGCATCGGATCATGAGAGATTGCTCTGGAGTGGCATTCCCAGGCCTGTGGGTGGTCAGGGGAATGTTACAATCCACCTGGATCAATCCTACCCCCTTAGGAAGCAATGGTATCCATTGCATTGAGCGCCCGATGAAGAGGGGAAAGCATTTTTTGAATCTGAATATTCTTGAGTTGCGTGCCTTGCTGGATAAGTTTGTTTATTGGTATGTGGAAGGATGTCACAAACCTATTGTTTTGGTTGAATATGTTCCACCAACCTGTTGTCTCTAGGATTGACGAGGCATTATGTAGGCACCATTGTAGGTGAAGGAAAAATATCTTATTTCTCTTCCGCGATCTTCTTCTATTGGATAGAAGGTGTTGAGGTTGCAGTGGTTGTAGTGTCATTTTCTGCATCCTTTGAAAAGACTGTGAAGAGGATGAATTTTGCAGTATGAGAGATTACGTTGTGGCACTGTCTTCATGGAACATTAGTCAGAACTACCTCTAGTGTCCTGTAGAGTTGAAACCCCAGAGTAATAATGACACTATGGGGTCAAGACTCATAAACAACATATATGGTTGGCCCAAAACAACATCACAAACATAAAGAGGGGAAACATCACACACTTCCTCATTCTTGAAGGGCTCGATTACATAGGACAGGAGACACTGCTTGCTAACACAGAGATCTCATCCATGGTGAAGCCACCCAATGTTGTATGGTTCCAGGTGTGATTTTGTTGACAACCCCAATTGTTTGACGACCTAAAATGAGATGAGGTTCTTATGGATGTCACTATCAACAATGAAAATCAACGGGGTCCCCTTCACCCAAATCTATGAATGGAAGAGGCACTCCCCCTCTTTAGGATATATTGGTTCTTCTTTTTGAATTTTTGTTGTCGTGAAAGTAGTAGTAGGGTCTATGTCAATGATCTATCTATTTTCAATATTTTCTGGATCAGATTCCAAATCATGATTCGGCTCCTTGTCTTTGACCTCAGCCACCAATGATTTTTTCGAGTGACATTCATCGGTGTTGTTCTAGAGGGTTTTGTAGTAGTCGCACCACTTCCCAATGTTGTTCTTCGTCTTTCATTTACCCTTATTTACCTATGTCTTGGAATGGTTTTCAGGAGGCCATTGGTTAGGGTCTTCTTTACCATGCTTTGGTTGTTGCGGATCTGCAGACCCGAACTCCCATTTGTTCTAGTTGCTAAATTTTTGCTCGATTTTGACAGGATATTGATAGGCAGCTCCTAATCATGAGATATTTAGGAAATCCATTTTTGTTTGGATGTACCTATGAAGATCCGCACAGTATTTCAGAACCATATGTCGCTCCAAGTCTTTGATACCTATCTTGGTGCACAAGGTATGGAAAGTTATTTTGAACTCCAACACTCTTTGACTCTTCTCTTGTTGTAGTGTGGTCCATCTCATGTACTCATTTTCATAGTTATCAACAGGGTAGTATTGTTCCTTGACCACATCCACAAAAAAAGCCCAAGTGGGATCAACCCCATATATTCCAGAGTCCTCTATGGAACATTTCTCACAGTAAGTTTCCCACCAATTTTTGACATGGGGAAGAGCCTTGAGGAGTGTGAAAGTGATCGTTTCCCTATCTAAAAAATATGAACAGAGAAACAACCTTCTAGCATATTCAACCATTTTTCTAAGGCATCTGCATCTATCTAACCTTCAATTACGAGAATATCAAAATTAACTTTTATATTGAAGGGAGAGGTTCCTCCAAAGTGGCCACTTGATGAAGCTGTGCATCTTTCTATCGCCAGGGGTCGAAGGATGTGGGAAAATTCTCCATCATTGTGTCACTCTGTCACGCGCGATCTTGCTCAAGAAACAGGTTAATAGAATCTTTTGCACCGTCATTTTTTTTTCTGCTGCCATGGAGGGTTTCTTGGGCATATGATAGCGATTTTCCTCAATAGAGACAAGCTCGAGACATAACTTTCTATACTCGGACCTCGTCGGGGACATGCACTGAAAAATGATCAAGAGAAGCCTGCTCTGATACCACTGATTCAGATTATTTTCATAACCAAATAAAAGAAGAGATATTACAATGAAATTTAAATAAAAAAATTTGGAAACAGAGAAATACAACAATACATGATTTCTATTAATGAAATAAATGTACAAAGACTGTTAAAAAAAAGAGTGAAAGACTCTCTATAATGGTGGTAGCTTTATCTCTGAGAATATATGTGATGGTTATGCTCATTCACAAGAATATTATTATAATGAGGCTTTGAAGGTCTTTTTATGATAAACATGAATGCCAAAACCCTATACATTAAAAAACCTAACCCTAGGAGATGAAGCGCCAAAAGGCTTGTGCACCCCATTGGGGTAAGTTAGTACATTAACTTCTCGGGGACGTAACGTTTTCATACGATCTATGTTATAGACGTGTGATAGCCCATTGGAAAGGTATTTTTGAGAAATACACATTATGTCATCAAAATATAACTCCATATACAGTTTGACTGTGACAATCCAAGAAAACAATGCTTAGAGCCACAAAACATCCCTAAAATAATAGAAAGATGTAATGACATTAAAACTTCCAAAATAAACCAGTTGGAATAGGTGGGAGGCCATGAAAATCCACTTCGATGTTGAATACGGCTTTAATATAGACCCGTAAGTGCAAAACCCATAATTACAAATAATTTTCCCCATTACAAACAAATATGTTGAACTGAAAATTGTCAAGATGAGCCAGTTAGAATTTGGAATAGGTGGGTGGCCACCAATATCCACCTAGATCAACCCATTGGAAAGGTATGTTCGTGAAATATGCATTATTTCATCAAACTTTGACTCTGTCTATAGTTTGACTGTGGAAAGCGAAGAAAACATTGTTTAGAGCCCCAAAACGGCCCTAGAAGTACATAAAGATGTACTAACATTAAAACTTTCAAAATAAGCCATTTGGAATAGGTGGGAGGCCACCAATATCCACTTGGATGTTGTATAGGCCTTCAAGACAGACCCGTAAGCGAAGAACCCACAATTACAAATAATTGTCCCCATTACAAAGAAATGTGTTGAACTAGAAACTGTCAAGATGAGCTAGTTGGAATTTGGAATAGGTGGGTGGCCACCAATATCCACTTGGATCAATCCTTCCCCCTTAGGAAGCAATAGTCCTCATTGTGTGGAGTTCCTTGGGAAGAGGGGAAGGCATTTTATGAATCTAAATCTTGGTGAGTTGCGTGCCTTGTTAGAGAAGTTGCACTGCTTGGTCTGTGGAAGGATTTCATGAACTTGTTGTTGGGGCTGAATCTATTCCACCAACCTGTTGTCTTTGGGATTGATGGGGCATTGTGTAGGCACCATTGTAGGTGAAGGAACATTATATTCTTTCTCTTTTGCAATCTTCTTTTGTTGAATAGAAGGTGCTTAGGCTGTAGTGGTTGTAGACTGTAGTGGCCTTATGTGCATCCTTTGAACAAAATGTGAAGAGGATGAATTTTGTAGTATGAGATATTACCTTGCAGCACTATTTTTTTGGAACAATAGTCGCAACTACCTTTGGTATCCTATAGCGATGACCCCCAAAGTAATAATGACACTATGGGGTTGAGACTCATAAACATCATGACGTTTCCAGATATATGGTTGGCCCAAAAAAACATCACAGACATCAATAGAGGAAATATCACACAATTCCTCATCCTTGAAGGGATGGATTCCATAGGATAGGTGACACTACTAGCTAACACAAAGATCGCATCCCTAGTGAAGCCACCCAATGTTGTATGGTTGTGGGTGTGGTGTTTTTGAAAACCCCAACTATTTGACGACCTCATTTGAGATGAGTTTCTTATGACTATTGCTATCAACAATGAAATGCAACAGGGTACCCTTCACCCACATCTTTGAATGGAATATGTGCTCCCCCTCTTCAGGATCTATTGGTTATTCTAGTTGAATTGTTGCAATCACAACAATAGAATTAGGGTCTGCGTCAATGATCTATATGTTCTCAATATTTTATGGATCAGATTCTAAATGAGGGTTCGACTACTTTTCTTTGATCTTGCCCACCAATGATTGTTTCAAGTGACATTGATTGGTGTTGTGCTAGGGGATTTTATGGAAGTTGCACCACTTCCCAGTGTCATTCTTCATCTTTCCTTTATCCTTATTTTTCTATGTCTTGGACTAGTTGTCAGGGGGATATTGGTTAGGGTTGTCTTTACCATGATTTGGTTGTGGCAGATTTGCAGACCCAAACTACCATTTTTTCTGGTGCCTAAATTTCTCATTGATTTTGAGAGCATATCGATAGGCAACTCTCAATGATGAGATGTTTAGGAAATCCATTTCGGTTTGGATGTACCTATGCAGAGCCCCATGACATTTCAGAACCAGATGTCACTCAGAGTCTTTGATACCCAATTTGGTGCTCATGATATGGAAAGTATTTTTGAACTCTGACTTTGTTTGACTCTTCTCTTGTCACAGTGTGGTCCATATCAAGTACTGGTCTTCATAGTTATCAGTAGGGTAGTATTGTTCCTTGACCATATCTACAAAAAATACCAAGTGGGCTTGGACCATATATTCTAGATTCCTCTATGGAAATTTTCTCCCTGTAAGTTTAACACCAATGTTTGACATGGGGGAGAGCCTTGAGGAGTGCGAAGGTGATCATTTCCCTGTCGAAAAAATTGTGAATAGAGAAATATCCTTCTAGCAGATTCAACAGTTTTTCTAAGGAATCTGCATCTATCTGACCCTCAAATACGTGAATATCAAAATTAACTTATAACTTGAAGGGAGAGGTTCCTCCAAAGTGGCCACTTGATGAAGATGTGTTTTTTTCTATCAGCAAGCGTTGAAGAATCTGGGTAAAATTCTCCATCATTTCGTCCCTCTATCGCATGAGAGCTTGTTGAAGAAAAATGTTAATAGAATCTTTACCTCTATCATTTTTATTTTCTTCTACCATAGAGGGTTTCTTGGGCGTGCGAGAGAAATTATCCTTAAGAGATACAAGCTCGACACCCAAATTGCTACACTTGAACCTCGTAAGAGACATGCACTGAAAAACGATCAAGAGCAGCCTGCTCTAATACCACTGATCTGAAATATTTTTGGAACAAAATGAAATTAGATATATTACAATGAAATTCATATACAAATTGCTAGAAATAGAGAAATACAACAATACATGATTTTTATTAATGAAATAAATGTACATAGACTATAAAAATACAGAGTGCAAGAGTCACTAGAATGGTAGCAGCTTTATCTCTGAGAAGATATGTCACCACTATGCTCATTCGCAAGAATATTATTACAATGAGGCTATGAAGGCCTTTTTATGATAAACATGAATGCAAAAACCCTAGACATCCAAAAACCTAACCCTGGGAGATGAAGCGCCAAAAGTCATGTGTGCCCCGTTGGGGTAAGTTAGTGCATTAAGTTCATGGGGTCATAAATTTTGCATACGATCTTCGTTTTAGGTATGTGTAAGGTAGCTAGAGAGGTAGTGGGGGGGCCCAGAGGGCCCATAGTGATAATAGTGGAGGTCATTCAATGTAAGGTGGACTAGGTCCACTATATTATTAAATAAGGCCCACTATGGTAGTTAGATATAATAAATGGGTAATTATATATAATTAATGTAAGAGGGCTTCTTAGAAGGTTCTACTTCTAGAAGATTCCTCCTCTAGAATGTTCTTAGGAGATGATAGTACTATATAAAGGGGTTAAAGCAATGTAATAAGACATGAAGAAAAGTATTGTATTTGGAGTGGTATCTCAATAGGAAGATGCCCCCTCGAAGAGACAAGTGAACAGGAGAGGATCCCTTCCATAATAGGATCCATTCTACGGTGTTGCCCTACCTCGAGGGTTTGGTAATAATAAAGTGTGGTTTCTTCTATCTTGCTTGTGGATATATTGTGTATTTAGTATTTGTGGTGGTTATATTTGTAGATCTATCTTTTTTCTTAACAAGTGGTATCAGAGCACTTTCCTTGGGCAGACATTGTGGGCAAATATTTTTTATTTTTGCAGATTTTTTTTCGGAGCAGAAGAAAGAGGGCCGCGATATTATAGACATTTTAGGTATATTTATGTGCAAAATTTGAAGAAAAGAGTTGTATATATGATTTCTTCTCATAAAAACACCCAATTTGAAAAAACAAATCGTTCGAAACGGAGTCCGGGAAGTCAAGATATTGAAGTTTTAAAATATGCAAATTTTCAAGATTTTTTCCGCAGACGGCGGCGATAATTTTTTAATTTCTGTAGAATTTGAAGGCTGAATTTGCCCAAATAAATTACATATCTGAGTTCCTCTCACAATTTCACCCAATTTCAAAAGAAAAAACAACTAAAACAGAGTCCGAGAAGTGAAGTTATGAGCATTTTAACTTCAACAGTTTTTTAGGGTTTTTCCAGAAAAAACCGCGAATTTCTGCCGAAACTTATTGGATCTATTTTTTGGGTTTTTTCGTGAAGGCTGCAGGACCGAAGAGTTCATAGGGTGCTCAAATTACTATTTCCTCTCAAACCCTGAAAGAAATTCTTGAATCATTCAAAGCCCAATTGTTTCACACATTGGATGACAGATTGGATGCATTTGTACATGGCCTCACAGACAGTCTCACAAATGGCCTCAATGATAATTTTCGTAGTATTCAAGATTCATTGATTAACATGCAGGAGAGATTTCTTACAGAGGGTCTCAGGGATGAATATAATCAATAAATATATGCTTGGTATGATTTTGAGGCCGATTGTGATGATTGGTATATGGATAGTTGTCATTTCTGGGATGACAACCACTTTCATATTTTATTTGATGACTCTACTCCACCTTCTGTAGAGAACATCAATGTCCCACATCAGGAGCTAGTTACCAGGGTTCAGTCTGCATATTCTACAGTGGTATTATTCCTTTCAGATTCTACTACGACCATTTTCCACTATGTGGATAGATCTTCTTATTTAGATCCACATGATAGGTGTCAGTCTTTGGAGCATCATTTGGAGTTGGTTATTGGGTTTCAAAATCTTCCACGGGGAGTTCAGATGAGCACTTGGACATGGTACTCAGGATTACAATGGTGGTTGGACTACTTCATCATGGTGGATTTCCTTTCTACATGGGACCTTGGTTCTTCAGTCTTCTTCAGCATTATGTCCACAATTATCCATGGGACCCTGGTATATGGTTGTACATCAAGCGTTGAGGACAACGCTTTCATAAGGGGGATGGAATGTAAGGTAGCTAGAGAGGTAGTTGGGGGGCCCAGAGGGCCCATAGTGATAATAGTGGAGGTCATTCAATGTAAGGTGGACTAGGTTTACTATATTATTAAATAAGGCCCATTGTGGTAGTTATACATAATAAATGGGTAATTAGATATAATTAATGTAAGAGAGCTTCTTAGAAGGTTCTACTTCTAGAAGATTCCTCCTCTAGAATGTTCTTAGGAGATGATAGTACTATATAAAGGGGTTCAAACAATGTAATAAGACATGAAGAGAAGTATTGTATTTGGAGTGGTAGCTCAATAGGAGGATGCCCCCTCGAAGAGGCAAGTGAACATGAGAGGATCCCTTCCATAATAGGATCCATTGTATGGTGTTTCCCTACCTCAAGGGTTTGGTAATAATAAAGTGTGGTTTCTTCTATCTTGCTTGTGGATCTATTGTGTATTTAGTATTTGTGGTGGTTATATTTGTAGATCTATCTTGGTTCTTAACAGTATGTGATAGCCTGTTGGAAAGGTATTTTCGAGAACTACGCATTATGCCATCAAATTTTGACTCTGTCTACATTTTTACTATGGCAAGCCAAGAAAACATGTTTTAGAGCCCCAAAACGACTTAGGAAGTACATAAAGATGTACTAACATGAAAATTTCCAAAATAAGCTAGTTGGAATAGGTGGAGGGCCACCAATATCCACCTATATGTTCTGTAGGGCTTCAGAACAACCCCATAAGTGTAGAACCCACAATTACAAAGAATTGTTCCCGTTATAGGGAAACATCTTGAACTGAAAATTGTCAAGATGAGACAGCTATAATTTGGAATAGGTGGATGGCCACCAATATCCACCCGGATCAACTCGTTGGAAATCGTTTTTTGAGAACTACACGTTATGTTGTCAAACTATGACTCTATCTACATTTTGATTGTGGCAAGCCAACAAAACACTGGTTAGAGCCCCAAACGACCCTCTAAGTACAGAAAGATGTACTGACATGAAAAATTCCAAAATAAGCTTGTTGGAATAGGTGGGCAGCCACTAATATCGACATGGATGTTGTGTAGGGATTTAGGACATCCCCGTAAGTGTAGAACCCACAATTACAAATAATTTTCCCCATTACAAAGAAACATGATGAACTAAAAACTGTCAAGATGAGTCAGTTGTAATTTTGAACAGGTGGGTGGCCACCAATATCCACCTAGATCAACTCGTTGGAAAGGTATTTTTGAGAACTACATATTATGTCATCAAACTCTAACTCTATCTATAGTTTGACTGTGGAAATCCAAGAAAACATTGTTTAGAGCTCCAAAACGGCCTTGGAAGTACAAAAAGATGTACTGATATGAAAATTTTCAAAATAAGCCAGTTGGAATAGGTGGGCAACCACCAATATCCACTTGGATGCTATGTAGGTATTCAGGACAGACCCGTAAGTGCATAAACCACAAGTACAAAAAATTGTCCCCATTACAGAGAAATGTGTTGAACTAAACATTGTGAAGATGATCCAGTTAGAATTAGGAACAGGTGGGTGGCCACCAATATCCACCTGGATCAACCCATTAGAAAGGTATTTTCTAGAAATACACATTATGTTATCAAACTCTGACTCTGTCTACAGTTTGACTGTGGCAAGCCAAGAAAACATTGTTTAGAACCCCAAAATGACCCTGGAAGTACATAAATATTTACTGACATGAAAATTTCCAAAATAAGCCAGTTAGAATAAGTGGGCGACCACCAATATCCACCTGGATGTTGTGTAGATATTCAGGACAACCCCGTAAGTGAAGAACCCACAATTAGAAAGAATTGTCCCCATTACAGAGAAACGTGTTGAACTAAAAACTGTGAAGATGAGCCAGTTGGAATTTGGAACATGTGGGTGGACACCAATATCCACTTGGATCAAAGAGCTCATGAAATGCATATTTCAACCATTATCATGTTCAATATATATTTAAAAGACAAAATTCTAGAGGCTACAAATTCAAAACAACAATATTTAAAAATAAAAGAAACATTACAACAAGGTAATTTTCAGCAGAAAACTAATTATTATAAGCTGAAAGAGGATGAAATTATCATGTACAAAGGGAAAATATATGTTCCAAATTTAGGAGAGATAAAAAATATAGTGTTGAGGGAAATTCACAATGTGCCATATGCTAAGCACAAAGGATATCAAAAAAAAATTCCAGTTGTAAGAATCTAATACTTTTGGCCTGGAATGAAGAAATATGTGGCTAATTACATAGATAGGTGTCTAGAATGTCAAAAAGTGAATACATAGCATAGACATCTAGCAGGGATGCTACAATCATTTCTCATTCCTATGTGGAAATGGGAAGTGGTTACAATTGATTTTGTTACAAAATTTCTCAAAACAATGAAGAAGCATGATTCCATCATGGTGGTGGTAGATAAACTAACAAAGGTTGCACATTTTATTCATGTGAAGACTACAAACAAGGTAGAAAACATTGCAAAGATTTACATGAATGAAGTTGTCAGGCTACATGGAGTTCCCAAGAAAATTGTTTCAGACAGAGATCCAAAGTTTACATCCAATTTTTGGAAAGGTTTGTTCAAAGGATTTGGAACAAATTTAAATCTCAATAAAACATATCACATAGAGTCAAATGGAAAAATAGAGAGGACTAACAAAATAATTGAAGACATGATTAGAATGTATGTAATGGAATAGTTATTAAAGTGGAAAGACTACATCCACTTAGTAGATTTGTGTTACAATAATGGGTACCAAGCCTTATTAAAAATTATCTCGTTTGAATCATTTTATGGAAGGATGTGTAACACACTAGTGAGTTAGGATAGCCCAACAGATAGAGTTATCACTAGGCCATATTTTTTGCAGGAAATGGAAGAGAAGATGAAAAACATTAGGTAGAATTTAAAGGCTACCCAGGATAGGAAGAATTTAAAGGCTACCCGGGATAGGCATAAAAGTTATGTAGACAAGAAAAGAGTTTTCAGGGATTTTAAAGTGGGAAAACATGTATTCTTAAAGTGAAAGTGAAAATAAGTTTGATAATATTGTGTTGTTTCCCAAAGTTGGCATGAATATATTGTGGACCTTTTGAAATATTAGAGAAGATAAGGCCAGTTTCATACATGCTATAATTTCCTACATCCATGAGAGTGCATAATTTATTTCATATATCATTATTAAAGAAATATGTTCTTGAACCTAACAACGTAATTGATTGGACTTTGATTTAGGTGGAAAATGAAAGGGATTTGTAGGTGGAACCAATATGCATCCTGGACCAGAATTTCAAATTGATCTAGAACATAGCCATAGGATTGGTAAAGGTTCAATGGACCTACTACGACCCTAAAGATGCAACATGGGAGCATGAAGAAACTATGTTAGAGGCATATACACAATTGTTTTCCAATTTTGAAGAAAATAGAAACTAAAAATGTAAGACTCCATTTTTGGGTAGCTAGAGTTATGGAACCACATCTCATAAGTCTTTGTCACCTACATTGATAGTCCTGATAAAATAATGGTGTAGCCCGATGGAATTAAGGTAGCAAAGGGAGTGCATTTCTTTGTTCAGCAGGTTGAGAAGAATGAGATATTATAGTTGAGAATGTTGTTGGAGAGTAAACAAAGTGCATTTTTTTTCTAAGTATTGTGATATAAATTTGTATATGTGTTTTGGCATGGTTCTATGCACCGAGGATGGTGCACAATTATAGGGGAGGGGGAATGTAACATACCCTCTATAATTCCTAGTTAAATTAATTCATAATGTAGATATGAAAGTAGTTATGGCCAAGCGATGTAATATGCAAAATATATTTTCTGGTTTTAATAAATATAATTTGATGCCAACTATTGGGAATATGGACATAGATGGGGGATGAGATTTCCACAAGAGAAGAGAGTGTCTAAGAAGGATCCAATGGGGAAATTAATTATGGGTATTAATTCAACCCATCTTAATGAATTTTTATTATAATTTGGGGAAAACTTCTATTTTGTTTTTGAGTGTATAAGAGCCCAATCATTAAACTCATGTAAGAGGGTCGATGTGAGAGTCACATCCGATAGTTATTGGAATAAATGTATTGATGTGACCAACTATGCACTTATTGTAGTGGAAGTTTCTTTGTGATTTAAAAATAAATAATATGTTGATGTTAGTGGTAGCATTGGACATGTATTTCCGCACAGGTCTATGTGTCTAGATGTGTGGAAATTGTCCAAAGCCTTCTACTCTTGAATTTACTTTAGTTAAAGGAATTATTAAAGTAAATTGTTTTTATTAATTAATTATGTAATTTGTTTATGAGACATGCTAAAATTACTTATCATGCAACATGTAATTTAAATCTAAAAGTGAGTGTGAGAATTATTCTCAACTGTAGATTACTTTTGAGATTAGAAATAGATTGTAACTCACGATTATAAAATCAAGGCTAGGGTGAAGGAGAAAGACACTTGACCTGCAAAGTGTTGAGGGATTCAACACAAAGTATTGGAACACAAAGGATCATGGTTCAATATCTTGGATAGAAGAAGAAGTACCTTCATCTAGATATCATACAGATCAAGGATAAGAGAACAGAGGCATACAAAAGTGGGTTTCAGCAGAAGAAAGTCATAGGAAAGAGTCGGGTTGTACGGATTTTTTCGTACGTAATTTTTGTACATATCCACAGGTCACAAAGGAGACATTCATGGACATCCATGAGTCTAAGTGAGGAAATCAATGGACATCCATGGGTCACAGAAATGATAGTCATGGATGCCTAGAAAAGGGTGCCATAATTCATTCTACAATAGTTCATCCCTTGCCAAGTTAGTATGTACTTGTATTTCTCTCTCTGGGTCGCTATCCCTACTACAGGAGCCCTAATTTTAGCATAATAAAATTATTCTCGGCATTAGTTTCCCCTCAGGTGTTTTTCCAGAGGTATTTACCCAAACATTCTGGTGTTCATGTGTGTTTGATTTGGTTTCCTAGTTTACGCTTTCATTGAATGATATTGAGTGAATATTTTAGTAGTGTATTATTGTTTTGTGAGCTGCTAATATAATTACAGTAAGGAAATCACTAGACAAAAAGGTACCTAGGTGATAAAGTAAGAATTTATACATGGTATCAGAGCCTATGCTCTAAAGGGAAGCTAGATTAGTACAGGAACAATTTTCCAACTATAGGTTATTTCCATGGAAGTTTATCAGGTCTTAGGGATCGTAGGAGCATCATTGAGAGTTGAATACATATTGAATGGAGATCAGGGATGATTTTAAGGATGGAAAATTATTTTAAAATGTTGAAACCTTAGCGAATCTTACTAATCCTTCATATGCCAACTATAAATGTTTGTCGATATTATTGTAAAAATATTCAAATTTCTAAGGATTTTATATAGTTTGTATAAATTTTTGGCAATTTTTAAGGCAACATAACTTTATCCTATAGAATTTCGGCGAATCATTTTTAGAATAGCGAATATTTTTTTGGGAAAAACCATGGAAAATTAGCTGAAGAGTGGAATTTAGCCCCTAAAATCATCCCTGATTGGAGAATCCAACTTCCTATCTTGTAAGGGAAGAGTCACTTTAGTGTTGAAGAAGTATTACCTTTGGGAGTTAGTGGATAAAGTAGTTACTCCACCAACATATCCAACAGCTTTAGATTCTCACAATAAGAAGGAGATCAAAGAAGAAAGAGTCATCCTAGATTCTTTGAAGGATCATCTAATCCCTCACCTAAAAAAGAAGACGATGCCCAAAGATATTTTTGATTCCTTGGTAAGTTTATTCCAAAGAAAGAACATCCTGAATAAGAATATGATCTTAAGGAATAAACTCAGATCGATTCATATGTCTAGATCAGATAATGTTACCAACTACCTCATCAGGATCACATAGGTGTGTGATGAACTTGCAGCAATATGGGAGAAAACAGAGGATGCAGAGCTCGTGAATGTGGCATTAAATGGACTTCCCAAGTCATGGGAACCATTTGTGAAAGGATTTTTTTCTCGAGATAATATCCCATATTAGTAGAGACTTAGGGATGATTTCATATAGAAAGAGACTTAGGAAGAGTCTAAAAGCAGCAAGCAAGGACGTAGTGAAAAGAAATTTTCCCTTGTCAATAAGACAAGAAAGAGAAAAGGAAATATTTATAGTAAGAAGGGTAACAATGATGGAGGATCATCATAGCTAGGGAAGAAAAAGGAATTGAGAAAAATCATGTTCTTCTCATGTCATGAGAATGGGAATTATGCATATCAGTGTCCGAAGAAGAAGAAGAGGGGTAATTAAAAGACATGTATGGCGGCATTAGTAGAGACGCAACTTGATGAGTTTGAAAAACAAATTGAGAAGGATTAATGAATGATCTCTTTCATTTCTACTAGCACAACAGCAAGTAGTGCTTGGTTCTTGGATACTGGTGCATCTCATCATATGATAGAGGCATGGGATTTATTTAGTAGTCTGATGGAGAAGGACTCAAAGGTTCATGTGGAGCTTGGTGATGATGTTAGGTATGAAGTTAAGGGAGAGGGAACAATTATGTTTCATCTTGAGTAAGGAGGTTTGTTAGATTCTCATGATGTTATTTATATACCATGTTTGAAGAAAAAAATGCTTACAATCTTAGCTATGGAGGATAGGGTTTATTTCGTCACTTTTTAGATAAGAAAGGTACTCATATGTCTAGATAAAGATAGCCCAAATAGCACAGTTGTTGTTGGAGTTAAAGAGGGAAATTTATACAGGTTCCAGGGGAAACATGTTCATGCTTTGGTACACAACAGTGACAACATATGTGAGTTGTGGCACGGGAGGTTGGGACACCTACACTACATGTAATTATTGATTCTGAGGGAGATTGTTACAGGTCTTCTAGATTTCAGTATTGAGAAGCAGGGAGTGTACAGAGGGTATGCACTTGGAAATAATGTCAAGGACACTTTTCGAAGAAACAAGAGTAGGTATAAGGGGATATTATATCTTATCCATTCAGATGTGAGTGGTTTGATGTTAGTAGCATCATTACAGGGATCATCTTACTATGTGATGTTTATTGATGATTTTTCTAGGATCGATAGATACTTCCAGAGTATGGGATTTACCAAGAGTGAGGCAGATCCTAACTTGTACTTCATACTTGTTGGAGAGGATCCTATCATATTTGGTTATGTATGTTGATGATTTATTTCTAACAGCTGCAAAGGATCTTATTGTAGGGTTTAAAGCATATTTATCTAGTGAGTTTGACATGAAGGACATTGGCTTGATGCATTATTTCTTGGGGTTATATGTATGACAGGTATCGGGAGAGATATTCCTTAGACAAGGGAATTATGAAGTAGAGATATTGAGGAGATTCAGTATGGAGGACTATAAATCGATGGCTACACCTATGATTACCAATATGAAGAAGAATAACTCTTCAGATTCATAGTTGGTGGATCCCAGGATATATAGGAAGCTGGTAGGGTCCTTGATGTATTTGGTCAACACCAAACTAGATATTTGTTTTTTTGTGAACATATTGAGTCAGTTCATGGTAGAGCAAAGGAAGGTGCATTGGATTGCAACAAATCATGTGCTCAGGTACTTGAGAGGTATAGTGGAGTATGGATTGAGATATATTGGAGGAGATGGAGTAGAGTTGTAGGTATATACAGACTCGGATTGGGTAGGCAGTGCAGTAGACAGAAAGAGCACCTGAGGGTGCTTCTTGAACGTGGTATCATCAATGATCACTTGGTTTAGTAGGAATCATACTTATGTGGCACTCATTTCAGTGGAGATAGAGTAAATGGAAGAGAGTAAGGCTAGTTGTGAAGCCATTTGGCTTCGCAAATTGCTTACAGGTTTATTTCGTCGGGAGTTGGATCCTACAGTGATATACTATGATAATCCGAGTTATATCAAACTATATGAGAATAGAGTATTCCATGATAGTGTTGTGAGTGGGAAATCCCTCTACGGACTAGCACTTAGGGTTTTATCATGCATGCAGAAAATACCTAAAGATTCCTACTTTTTACCATCATCCCGGACCTAATCCCCATTATTCTTAAGCAAATACATAGTTAAGAAGATCAAGTGAACATAGCTTATTTTCGACGTTCGATATCGATCCCTCTTAACACTTGGTCTCTCTTTGACTACAACTCTCCTCCCAAGGCTGACCTCCATTCACAAAAGACAAACAAAGAACTCCACACGCATTTGATCTACAGATTAATGGGTTACAGATTTAATCAACATGTATGCAATAAACAATGAAAACCTCATATGGTGGGACAATAAAAGTACTTATTTATTATTAACTTCACTAAAGCAACTTACAATGATGAAGCCGACCACTGCTCCACGAACCTGGTTCTAGGCTCCTCTTCAACTGTCCTCCAACTGTTTTTCTCTATACTTCTCTTTGCACAAGGATGGCTAAAGGTTGGGAAAAGGGGAATGCTCAATTGGGTATAGTCTCTTTACTATGATTTTCCTCCTTTCAAATGGGACCCTTATCCCTTCTTTTATAGGCTAGAAGGAGCTAGGTATTTGGTCGAATGATCGGCCATGCATGGCCGAAAGGTTTAGTTAAATTTCCCAAAGTTGTGTGTTTCGTCAGCAACTTTCCTTTTTTCTGTGCTTTTGTAGGTACATGCGGGTTGTATTGGAGCAACTGGCGTGTACACCCATGCAGTAATGGAGTAGGTCTCGTGGGCCTTTATAAAGGAGGTTTTTAAAAAGAGTTGTTTAGTATTGGCTTGGCAAAGAAGGCATATGGGATGGCCTGATGTCAGGTATGTATGTATGGTGCAAATTAGAGTTATAAAAGATGCCCCCTAATGTGTGAGGTCAAAAGAGCATCTGATAGCCGAAATACATTACCAATCTTTATCAATGTACCAAAATGGTGAGCCCAAGGACCAGAAATCGGGAGGTGTCATCTGCAAAATAACAATTGTCTCACCGAGGTGGGCATACCCATGCTTGGGATGAAATAAAATCATGGCTACCAATCAAATACACTTTAAATCCATGTCATATAACTATATAAAGTGTAGCCGTGAGCAATACACAGCGGATCTACATATCAAAATCAAAAAGATATACATGTATAGTATCCATCTTCTAGAAGCTGATAAGGCCTGATGGATGGAGATGAGGTCTTCAGAGCTTGAGCAACAACTTCAAAATATTCAAAACTCGGGTAGGAGTGTAATATGAGTGTATGACTTTACTACCCAGAGGTCTTCAACGGATTGTTGGTCATGGACTAGAGAATCTTGATGATCAGACTGGAGGATTCATTGATTTCGAACAAAGACTTGATTGGAAAGAGACAAATTGCAGAGGGAAAGAGACAAACTGTAGAGGGGTCGACTCAGGCTTGGAAAGACTTCCCTTAGACAGTAGCATGACAAATGATGAGACTCAGGCAGCATGGCATTAACATTGGTTGACGAGGCAGGGGGCAACGCAAACTCCCCATATGTCTGTAAAAATGATCAAACAGAGGAGGACGCAACTTAATGTAGCGGGAACAGCTTCCTAAGGTCATATTAAATATCGGGTCTTGACGAACAAAAAGAAGGATGTGATTTATCCAAGGGAGACTCATTGTGATGCCAATACAAAGAAAATACTTTTCCCTTCCTCTTTTTGGGGTATATTTGATTTTTTTTTTTGTTTTTTTCAATAATTTTGGAAAATGAATAAAAGAATCTTACGTTACACAGGAGGAATGAGTGTCTGATCCAGAATCGGATCCAGGAGCCTATCAGGGCTAAAAAAAGAGTCTCAAAAATGAAAGTGCTCAGAATCCGACGAAACCAACGCCATTGCATCTGTCTCATCTTCCTGATTTCGGCCATATATTTACTTCGTCAAACGGGCTCCATATGCGAAAGATATCACATTCTGTTTGAAAACCCAAACAGGCAAAAAAAAAATGGGTGACTGTACAGACCGTACAGTCCGTACAGTGCCACGTGGCAGGCTAACTGTACAGGCCGTACAGTCGTACAGCTAACGTCGCAGCTTCTGAAGATGACACGTGGAAGATGACAAGGTGTACAGCAGGTGATTTGGACCAGTCAGAGGGTGACATGTGTCACCACTGTAAGGGTGACACATGGCACAGGCTTACGTGGCAAGAACAGTGCCATGCTAACATGGCGGTACGGTTGCTGACTAGGCATGACTAAGCAGACGCCTCGACAGACACATGGGTGAATCATCATTTGACACATGGCATCGTTCTCGATGAATGGAGAGGTGCCACATGGCCCAGTCATGGGCTGCCACATGGCACCCTGTGGTTGGCTCTCCGGTTTATGCAAAATTGGTTGGAGTCCATGGGAGTCAAATCCTGACCTCCCATAGCATATGGAGTGGCAGGGCCGAGCCAGCTATCCCACCCTCGCTTGGTTCTTAACAACTATATGCTAAAAAAATTATATGAATTGAATTGAATCGACATTCGGAGGGGGGAAAGGGCTGGGGCTTAGCCCCAGCCCTCGACACTTAACGTCCGACGTGACCACCACGAGAACCAGGAGCCAAGAGCGCGGGGTCATGGTATGTTAAGCCACCGGTCCTATCCACCGCCAATGGAACCGGGTCCCTATCCCAAAAAAGGAGGCGTGGGTAAGTTTTTAGCCACCGGTCCTATGCCCACGCCGAAGACCAGGAGCCAGCTCGGACACAGGGGGGCTAGCGCACCACGGGGACAGCGCCTGGCCACATGGAGGCATCTAAGTGACCAGGGGCATGGAGAAAAGGGGGTTTCACCCTATTATTAAAACAGAAGTGGGTTTTATATAATGTTTTGGATTTTTAATAAATTTTATGCCTGTAACTAATGGATTTTATCCATTTTTGGGAGATATTGGGCATTTTTGGAGGCCAGATTTTGGGAGGAAGTTGGGGATGGATAACCAACTTCAGATCTATATAAACCAGGCCTGTTTGAGGCCATGGAGGACATTCATAGTAGATTTATGCTGAAGGGAATCCAAGCCAAAGCCATTTTTATGCAGGGAATCTGTTGAGGAGAAGACGCTTGCGGGCCATTTCTGGGAGCTCCGGTCATCCGTTTTGTGTGCCATTTTTTTTGCTGGGTTCTAGAGATCTGGAAGAATAGGACCAGATTAGTCTTGTAGCCAATTGGCACTACTGCAATGTACTTTTGATCTTTTGAACAGAAATAATGAAGCCTCCCCCACAGAGACAAAGGCCCGGAGACATAGGCAACGTTGTGTCAAACTCCGTTATCAATTATGTTGTTATGGTTTGTTGTTTATTACTTCATTTAAGATCTGCATATGTGTATATGGCTATCATAATTCCTCTTATTTCCTCATTCTTTCATTAAGCTTCTCAAATGGTTAATTAACACATGCAATTAAAAAAACTCAACCACAGTCATTAAAAGATCTTTACGGATCAAGTGGTATCATAGCTAGTTGACGTTTGGATTTGAGTTTTGCATGTTAACCAGGGAAAATATATAGCGTGGTGAAGGTGAGATTTTTGTAGAGAATCCATTAATTGGATTGAGAAAGAGAGCTTCTCACAGCGAGAAGATGGCATCGGAAGAAGGGCTTTCTCAGGATGAGAAAGAGTTCCAGAAAACTTTCCTTGCTATGTCGGAGATGGTGAAAGTTTTGTACGAGCATTACTTGGAATGAAAGAGACCAGTTTTGGGTGAATCTTCAAAGGGAAAAAGTGAATAGGAAGAGGATCATCCTTAGATTCCTCCTTCACCTCCATTATCACCTCCTTCTTCTCCTTCTTCTTCAAGTTCAAGTTCTAAATCTAATGGAAAGAAAAATGTTTATAAGCATAAGAATGAAATGCCATTGTTAAAACTTGATGTTAAATTTGAGTTGCCCATATATGATGGTGAAGTAAATGCAGAGAAACTTGACAATTGGATCAGGCAGATGGAGGTTTACTGCAGTGTGCAATAGATCAAGGATGAGGCCACACAAATCAAGTTGGCATCTTTGAGGCTGGAAGGTACAACTCTCATCTGGTGGCAAAGCAAGTTGCAAAAGGGAACGCAACAAGTGGGTAATGTATTTCCATCATGGAAAAGCTTCATTTCTGCACTTAGGAAGCAATTCTATTCTTTGGGTTATAAAGAAAAAGCAGTAATTGAATGGCAATCTTTAAAACTAAGAAAAGGACAAACAGTGTAAGAATACACCAATGGATTTCGAAAAATGGCATTGATGTTAGATATCCCTTTACAAACACAAGAAACTCTTATGAAGTATATAGGAGGTTTACCTTCACATATTAGAAACATTGTTTTCATGTTTGGAACCACTAACCTTGATGAGGTTTTTGTTCAAGCAACGTATATTGAAGCAGGGAAAGCAGGTGTGTCAGGGGAATCATCGTCTTCAAGAAAAGAGGACAAGAGGAAAAGGCATGGCAAGAATTCAAATGCAGTGACGAGGAAGGAAGGAAAGCCCTCTTGCAAGCATTGCAAGAAAGAGGGACATGATGAGGACAG
>ML820424.1:0-17910 GCA_009831015.1 Picea engelmannii | reverse complement strand
TTTTTTTTATACCAGATCATTTGATAGATATGTGTCTATTATGTGCAGACGTGGGACCAATGCGACCTGCAGATTATGTGAAGAACATGCGAGGTCCTTGGCTAGGGGCCTCACCCGCCACCACAAGGGGACTAGCAACAGCAGGAGAGCTTCCAGTCGGTGAGGCTGAGAGGGTTCTGAGATGAGTCGAGCGGAATTTTACCTCACTCACTCGCACATTCCCCATGGTAGAGATTGAGGATCTGCCACCATCTATGCAACCTCATGTAGTGGGGGCACCATGGGCATGGGTCTGACTTTTTCAACATTTGGAAAACGCTATTGATCATTACAACAGGGCCCACAGGCCCTGACCTTAGTTAGTCTGGACTTTTCACATGTCGAGGGCACTACTTGTATATATTTTTTGAGGGAATAATCCCCATGACTCGTTAGTGGTCGTATTTTTGAGGCGCTTGTGTCCACCTATGTAATTTGATGATTTTGATATTATATATGGATTTTTATGTCTTTTTATGTCTTATGGATCATATTTTCCTTTAAAAATGTATTTACATGTTTATGTGTGTCTTTTTATATGTGTGCGAGATGCCAGTCTAAGATTTGATTAGCTAGAGTATCTGTAACTTTGTTTAATCTCCTAGGAACATGAAAATATGTAATATAATCAAAGCTTCGTTCTAAGAAAAGTACCCTAAGGAATCGCCAGTGTAAAGTAGGATCATGAACATGGTAGACTCTGTTTAACTGAGACACAACCAGTTGAGCATCTAAATAGACCCGGAGATGAGAGATACCAAATGACAGGGCGTCATGAAGAAACTCAATAACTACGTTGTATTCGGCAACATTGTTTGTGGTGTCTCCTAAACATATACCTCCTAAAGATAGTAACTGGCCCTGAGGTGTAAAAATTACCCAAGCTGTGGAGGCAAGCCTCCGAGTGTGTCGGCTAGCGTCGTCTTCCTACCCAATGAACACCTCTGATTCACTTGACATTTGCCACAGTGACGAAATATAACATCAAAAACGACACGTCCATAAAACCAAAAGAAACATAAAGTAATAGTACAAAGACTATACATATGTTACAAAACGTGATCCAAGGTGACCTACCTATGAGTAATACTTCTTGAGGTAGAGCCCATTTCTAGGCTTCACCAAATCATTTTCCTCAAAGTCTACCAGACGATAAGCGCCCTTTTTTAGAATCTCTTTTATGATGAAAGGTCCGAACCACATGGGTTTGAACTTGCCTTCCCCCAGGGAGTCCTTATCTTGGTCATAGACCATGACAAGGTCGCCTTCAGAGAAAATCCAAGGATGAACGGACCGATCATACTGGCACTTGACTTTTTGTTTGTGAGCCTTGTTGGCCAGGGCCACATCACGACAATGCTCATTGAGCCGCTCAAGGTATAATAACCTCTCTTCAACTAGAGAAGTGTCCGGCAGTAACTGTACTGCCAACTTTAGGGATGGGATCTAACATTCTATAAGAAAGACTACTTCCAGCACATAAATGAGTTGGAAAGGTGAGAAACCAGTTATAGTATTAACAGATGTTCGGTAAGCCCATAATGTCGAGTATAACATAAAATGCCAATTTGACTTGGCCGAATTGATCGTTCGTTGTAGGATGGTCTTAAGATATTTATTTATAGCTTCCACCTAACCATTCGCTTGGGGGTAGTAGGGTGACGAATGTTCTTGCTGCAACCCAAGCTTTTATGTTAATTCGGTCATCATTTGGTTTTGAAAGTGACTGCCATGATCAGTGACAATCTCTCTCGGGACGTCGAACCTTGCGATTATCTGGTTGAACAAAAAGAGAGTTGCAGTCTCGCCATCATATTTAAATGTTGGCATAGATTTGACCCACTTCGTGAAGTAGCCTACAACTACAATGATATAATGGTGCCCCCTTGCTGAAGGAGGATTGCATGTAGTGTAATCAATTCCCCACTTGGTGAAGGGACCAACTATGATGATAGGAAACATGGGAGCGGGATGTGCCCTCATATTTCGAGAGAAGATCTGACACGGGTGGCACTTCTTGACCAATTCGATACAATCTTTGATTAGTGTCAGCCAGAAGTAACTGGCTCATAAAATATTTTGGGTTGTTTCCAACCCAGACAAATGACCGCCACATGCTCTAGTATGGCAATCGTTAAGCACGATTTATGCTTCTTCATGAGTGAGGCATCGACGAAGAATGAAATCTACACCTTGATGATAGAGAGTGTCCTCGAGGATGAGATAATTCTTGGCCTAATGATGTATACAACGATGTTCATCACGAGAATCAAAGGCAAGGCACTTCAAAGTCTGGAGATAGACAAGAATATCTCCATACTAGGGCTCTGAAGATGCTATCAGGAACATATCTCCTCGAATAGGTGATTCTTCGGGCATATAACATCACCTGACTCAACCGAAAGTTCCTAGATAAGTTTTGCAAAGACCAACGACTTTTTGGATTTCGTCGAAACGAAATCTAAGTCAAATTTATGGAGGGAAACTATCCATCTACTGATCTTTCTGTCGATTACCCGTCGTGTCAACACGTATTGAAATGGATTCACAACGGAAATGACAGTGGTCTTGCGAAATAGAACATAATGACGGAACCGTTGGACAGCATGGACTGTTTCCAACGCAAGTTTTTCGATATGAGAATAATTGAGTTTCGGTCCGATGAGGCCTCGACTTAGATAATAAATCACATATTCTGAGAGCAAATCATCTTCCTGAACTAAGACCATGTCGATGGTTGAATCTGTTGCATCCAAGTATAATAATGAATCTTTGTTATAATTAGGTAGCCGAAGCAGAGGGACAGTGGTGAGGGCATGTTTTAATGCTTCGAAGGAGCATTGAGCAGCATTGTTCCAATTAAAAGGAATGTTTTTCTTCAGTAAACGCATAAAGCACTTTGTGATCTCGGCATAGTTGGCGATAAAATGCCTCAAAAAGTTTGCCTTTCCTTGTAGACTCTGAAGTTGAAGGATTGTGCATGGGGGAGGAAACTAAACTATTGCCTCAACCTTGATAGGATTGACCATGATTCCTGTTGTTGACACTATGAAACCTAACAAACGCCCTAATGTCACACAAAATATGCACTTGTTTGGATTCAAGCGAATCTGGAAGTAGCGACATCGCTCAAAGATAATTCGGAGGTGTGTGGGATGATCTATTCTCTTGCGAGATCGTGATGCTAAATCATCTAAATAGGCTTCTACTATATGCTTGAGATCATGGAAAGAAAAAGACATGGCCCGCTGGAAGGTAGCTCCAGCATTTTTTAGACCAAAAGGCATCTTACGATAGGCAAATGTACCCCATGGATAGATGAAATTTGTTTTGTGCTGGTCCTCGGGTTTGATCTATATCTGATTATATCCCGAAAAACCATCCATGAAAGAAAAATCCTCGCAACCAGCACATTCATCAACTATATAGTCAATGAATGGTGTGGGAAAATTATCTTTTGGACAGGCCTTGTTCAAATCAGGCAAGTTCGTACATACAGGAATCGTGCCCTATTTCTTGCTGACCGGCACAAGACTTGACACCCATTGGGTCAAATGGATAGGATAGATAAAACTGGCTTTGAGAAGTTTTTCAACTTCAACCTTAATGGTTGTTGCTTTCCTAGGATTAACTGGATGAAGCTTCTGTCGAACTGGCTTTCCATCCGGATAAGTTATGATTCCATGTTCTACTATTTTTGGATCAATGCCTAGTATTTCCTCATAAGACCAAGAAAAAATTTCACAGAATTATTTAAATAAATCTGTGTAGATTTGAATCTCCTCGGGGGAACAGTCATCTCCGACGAAAACATTCTCCACGATGCCAGGGGTTCTGGAGAAATTAATTGGTATGGTTTCAGTGATAGTTTCCATATTACCTTCGACATAAACCTCATGTGTAACCAAGGAATTGATAGGAAAAGACCTATCTCCAGTCATAGTCAAGGTGAATTCCCCTGCTTTGATTTTTCTTAACTCTGGGAGGAAGTATGATCTGTGATGGATATCATCCTAGGGTTTGTTTGGAATAGTCATTGCTTCAATGATTGCTTCGTCTGAGGGAAAGACTAAGTCTAACGAATCGGTACCAGCGAGGGAACCTTGATCCCAAATAGGCTCTGGGATTGGATCTAAATCTTGTGCAGGAGTCGGATCAGTGTCGGTGTAAGCTTGCTAGACTAAAGAGTACGTTGCCTCTGCCGTGGACAAGGGCATGGGCATACCATGGTGCTCTGTCCCTTCCATCGTGGTCGATGGGGAGGGAAGAATCCATGGATCATTGAAGTAACTCATGTGAATCGACGAAACTTGGAAAATCTCAACCTTATGGTGGTCTGATACGAACTTGGCATCGCCTTGAGGAGGTGGGTAATCAAAATTACCCTTCAAAGATTGGCACAAACCAATCCCTACATTGACAACGCCTAGTTGGGGATTTTCAATCATCAGGACCGTGGATGCCCCCAATGAAGGGTCAGGTCTGGAGAAGGAAAATTGATCAATTGTCATGATCTGGCCCTCATGTGGAAACAACAAGACCTGGAAAACTATAGCAACCACTGCTTGCATGGAATAGGTTTAACTCCTACCTAACAAGAGATTGTAGTCTAGGAATGTGTCGACTACTTCTACCTCGATGCACATGGTCTTCCCTCCTAACTACACAGGGAAAGAGGGGATGATGCCATGTGGTCGAAACGAACGACCATCAAAATCGATAAGAAGAGTAGGTGATGGAGACAAAACAGGTTGGCCAATGGCCTTCCAACATGCCAACGACATGATGCATGTCGAGGTGCCCTCATCAACCACCCTGCGGAAAATGTTTCGAGTAAAAGTTTTTGTGGGGTAAGCCACTACTATTTGAAATGCTACGTGGGAAGGGCGATGAGGTTTTAATTAGGTTGTATCTAGCATGATTATACCAGGATTACAAGTCTCGGCAGATTGTAAAGTGGCTAACAAATATTTCCTCTGGGAAGGGCAACTCTGGAGGACCTCCAAAATGGACATCGCACAAGGGGTTTGAGATAAATCCTCCACCACAAATTAGTTCTGAGCGGCCCTTGCATTTGGATTGTTAGAAGCTTTTTGAATGCACCTTTTGGGATGTGTGTCATTGTTTCTCCCAAAGTCTTCTCTATCTGGAGAGGAAGAGATGGGATTTTAGTTTCTTTTCCTTTCTCAAAGGTGCTTGGCTTACTATCGTCATGTTCTCTAGTTAATATAAAAGCATCACCTTTCATCATATACACATTCACGGATGCAGGATTGTTCGAAGATGGAGAGGGTCCTTGACTGCCCCCTTCCGCGCTTATAGAGGCTTGGGTTAGGTTTTTCCCATGTTGGAATGGATTCGTTAACACAACAGGTTGTTGTTGTGAAAGAAATGTTTGATCCTCTGCAAGCCGAGGGCACTGGTGGGTCGGGTTGTCCTCCGCGCACAGGTTACATGGATACTTCACCTTCCGTTTTTTAATTTTACCCCCACCGGCATTATTAGTGGGTTTCTTATCCCCCTTACCCTTCTTACATTTTTTTTCTTTCCATCGGGCTATTGGGTGGCCTTCAGATTTGTCGATTGCACACTGTGTACATCTGACGTTTGGGTAGGGGGACCAGCCAAAACAGTAGTTTGGCTAGCCATTGTGTGTTGTATAGACAATTGCTGCATTTGTTTTGTCAGTTGTTCAACGGGCTTGGTTTTTGTTGAACCTACAATACCATCGGCATGTGGTCCAACTCTTTGTCTTGTTTTATCAAGTATGGATCGTGGTGCATCGAGCAAAACCTTGTACAGTAAACCAGACTGAGAATAAATTAGATCAAGTTGTTGAACTCTCATGATGGCATCTTCTTCGAAAAACACTCTCAACATTGCGACGTCTTTGGATAGTTGTGGGACAAAAGACTTAAGGAACCACTCAAGTAGGAATGCAGGTGGGACTGGTACCTTAATCAAACTCTTTTGGTGTCTCCACTCTCGAATGTGGTTAGAGATATGGTCAGCTTTTGTCTATTAAAAGTTGGCCAACAATTATGTGTCGGCATCGTATCTCATAGGTAATTGGAAATGGTTTAGGAATGCCATTGCCAATTCGTCGAAGGAATAATATTTTGAGCGGTCAAGTGTGATGTACCATTTCACATCACTCACAATGAGAGTGCGTTGAAACAATTGCAATTGAACAAAGTCGTCCTTCAACGAATTAGACGAGCACCAAATATGGAAGGTGGTCACATGATCCCCTGGATCTTTGTTAGGCTTGGATTCAAACTTTGGTATGTCCAAAGGCAATTTCATCGGCATAGGGGGCCAACATGGATCGTGGCAGATGGGGTCATTCAAAAACCTTGTCAAATCTGGCAAATGTAAGGTTGCTAAGAAAGGTAGTTTTGGTTGTTGTTGATGATAACCATGGAAAAAGGGGCCTGGAGTTTGACTGGCAGCAGGTTTCCAGGAAGAGTTGGGTTGTTGGCCGGGGTTATGGTAAAAACCATGGCCATGACCATCGTACGGATTTTGCATTTGAGGAGACATCATCGGTTGATTCCCAAAATAGGACGTAGATGGTTGGGCATGCATTACATTAGGAGAAATTTAGGAAGGGTTGCCCCATGTTGATCCCATGGGAATAGGTATTGCACCTTGCCTGGGGTTCCATTGGTTGTGAAAAGAATTGCCCCAGATCGACATTCCTGACGAGGTCACTGATCCTTGCCAAGAATTCCAAGGTCCTGATGCAGAAGAAATTCTTGGGTTTTCCCCCTGTGCAGGGATAGTACCCTGCATAGGATTAGGTTGGCCATAACCGGGGTTGCCCCCGGTTGGGAAAGCGAATGAAGAGAAGGCGTTGCTACCAAATGCACCGAACAAATAAAATGGTGTCGACCCTACCGACATATTATGAGAAGGTGGTCCTTGACTCCCTACTCCAAGTGAACTATGGTGTGTGTTTGGCCCGATGGATTGCTGGTGGGTACCTCTGAGTGAAGGGGATGAAGGAGGTATATGACCTCCCCCATAAGGGAAAGCATTAAAGGGAGATGAAGTGCCCCCTATGGGTCCTTGCAGAGGAGCATTAGAGCTCCCTGCCCCCAGACCTAAAGTTTGCAAAGTGGAGTAGGATAGTAAAGGGCTTGTACCTGAGCTAGGCATCCCGTATGAGAATGGAGGGCCTATCACACTCTGTGTGAAAGGAGAAGTGGCCATCGCCAAAGATGGGATCAGACCACTGCTCGAGGTAGAGGCAGTCGATACCATTGTGGATCGAACTGGCGACGATGGGTTAGGAAGTGGAACAGCCCCTGTGGTGACAGTCGTAGTGGGAATAGAGGAATTCCTAGAAGAAGTGGCAACATTTTCTTCCATTACTACCCGCTTTAAATGTGTTGAAATGTCCTTTAACAGAGGTTGGTCAGGAGTGGTTTTCGGTGACCTGATCACTTCAAAAGACCCTTGTTGGTCTAGATTTCACCTTAGCGGTGGCAGGGGTGGCTCCAGTGTAGCTAGTGGCAGGCCAAGAAGCCTTCATGACCGACGGAGATCGTGATCCTCCACTGTGTGAGAAGATCAAAGAAACACTAGGGATTTCTATTCATTCAAAAACAACACATGCTAGAAAAAGCGTCCCTACAAGATAAAACAAGCAAACACTAAACTAGTTGGAAGAACAATTACAACAACCAACACTAGAGAAACTTACCGGTGCAAGTGAAACTTGAACATGGAAGCACCCTCTAGGTATACTCTGCAAAGCATGGCCCAATGTCTACCCTAGGTACCGCGGTATACCCCCGCAGTCACCTGTGTATGTCTCTAAAAAAAGATAGACAACTAAGTTTCCAGCACGCGAATAGTCACCAGGCGGGTACAGTCGACAGTCGGGTAAACCACAATGAGCAGGGTATCGAGCCTGAAACCTATCAAGGGTATCGAAAGAAAGTGGTCCGGAAGAAAACTGAGGACCTTGAACAGATTCGAGACCCACGAAGCTCCGTGGAAAATGAAATCGACGGAATCCCAAGACAATCCCTTTATATGTGTTCTCCACTACGCTTGGTCCGGATTTGGAGGGGTTATCTTCGCTACCTTTCTGCACGCAACCTCGTGTTTAGCCCCTATGTTAGAGGGGGTCCTCGGATAACTTTCATGATACTGGAATTTTAACACTCCCTAGCTCAGACTCCAATGTTTGATTTAATGGCCTTGAGGAATTTCCTCTCCAACCTAATTCAAGGCCCTAACCCTAAACTAGTTGGTTGACCCTACAAACATAAAAAGTCTAATTAATTTTAGATTTAACGTTAATTTTTTATGGCTTCTCTTAAGTCAAAGGTTATGGCAATGAAACTAGTGATGTTTTGAGAGATGAAAAGAAAGATAAACAGAAAGTTGGAAACAAAACACTTATTGACAACTTCAGATTTGCTCTTTTAAATTCTTTAACCAACTTTTCAAAATAAAATTTTCTAAGAACTTTGAATAGAAAACTCAAAACAGGATTTCACTCGACTACGAGCTACTTATCGTCTAAGTAAACCATCAATAACTTATGAAAGAAAAGACTTTTCCTGGTTACTAATGCAAAGCAACAACTATTTAACCAAACAAAGAAATAAAAGATTTTTTTTTTATTTGAATGCTCACAAAGCAAAAGGAAAAATATCAACTTCTGGCCTAAGTGAAAACCGCAAAGAGTCACTCTAAAAATAACACACAAGCAAATTAAAAAGGACTCTCACACTTGTCTAAAAACTCTATGAAAGGAAAAATCTGAGGAAACTTCTTAATGAAAAAGGAAGTTATTGTTGTGATCAAACCTAAGCTATTGATTGCTATGACAGAGACCAAAAAAACTGAGAGGGATAAACTCTTGACAAAGAAAAGGATGACTACCTCTCCTTAAACAAAAAATTTCTCAACAGGCAGGCTGCTGACAGTTCAATAGCCAATGTGTGCACACGAGCTATGTAACGTCAGGGCGCGTGTACACATGTGTAGACCTTATACAAGACGTGTGTACTTCTGAAACTCTCAAAAATGAAAAGACAAACAATCAGGCACTAGAAGAGACTACTGGTATTGAGGACTAGAATCTCTTGAAGACTTAGAAACTCACTTTGACAGAAAAAAGAAAACAATTCCAAGAAAATTTCATAGAACAAACCAATTTGAGGTGGAACCTAATCTATAAACTGCAAACAACAAAGACTAGAATGAGTTCCAGAAAACCCCTGAGAAGGATTACTTCTAACATGGGATAGGATGACTGCCTCCTTAAAAGAAAGTTTCTAAAATCATACATGCGACTGACACTTCCTCAGCTAGCGTGTACATGCGGGCTATGTGAAGGTAGGGCATGGGTACATGTGTGCAGACCTTATACAGGCCACGTGTACCTCTGTGGGTCCCGTAAAAAAATGCAGTCAAGCAAAGAAACAAAGATAACTGGTATGGAAGACCAAAATCTCTGTTAGCTCAGACGTTTGTAGAAACTTTAAAGACAAGGAATGAAACTAGTTTTTAAAAATACCCAAGAAAAAATATTCCTAGAAACCCTAGAGATCCCCAGTATGCTCGCCAATTCTATTGTGAGTGGGAAATCCCTCTACGGACTAGCACTTAGGTTTTTATCATGCATGCATAAAAGACCTAAAGATTCCTACTTTTTACCATCATCCCAGACCTAATCCCCGTTATTCTTAAGCAAATACGTAGTTAAGAAGATCAAGTGAACATACCTTATTTCTGACGTTTGATATCGATCCCTCTTCACGCTTGGTCGCTCTTTGACTACAACTCTCCTCCCAAGGCTGACTTGCATTCACAAAATACAAACAAAGAACTCCACACGCATTTGATCTACAGATTAATGGGTTAGAGATTTAATCAACATGTATGCAATAAACAATGAAAACCTCATATGGCGGGACGAGAAAAGTACTTATTTATTATTAACTTCACTAAAGAAACTTACAATGATGAAGCTGGCCACTGCTCCACGAACCTGGTCCTGGGCTCCTCCTCAACTGTCCTCCAACTTCTTTTCTCTATACTTCTCTTTGCACAAGGATGAATAAAGGTTGGGACAAGGGGAATGCTCAATTAGGTATAGTCTCTTTACTATGATTTTCGTCCTTTCAAATGGGACCCTTACCCATTATTTTATAGGCTATAAGGAGCTAGGTATTTGGTTGAATGACCGGCCATGCATGGCCGAAAGGTTTAGTTAACTTGCCCAAAGTTGTGTGTTTCGTCAGCAACTTTTCTTTTTTTCGTGCTTTTGTAGGTACACGCGGGCTGTATTGGAGCAGCTGGTGTGTACACGCATGCAGTAATGGAGCAGGGCACGTGGGCCTTTATAAAGGGGTTTTTTAAGAAGAGTTGTTCAGTACTGGCTTGGCAAAGAAAGCATGTGGGATGGCCTGATGTCAGGTAAGTATGTCTTGTGCAAATTAGAGTTATAACAGATAGGTCCAAGAATATTGAGACCAAATATCACTTCATTCGGGATCGGATCTAGAAAGGAGCAGTGAAGCTTTAGTATATTTCCATAGATGAGAAGGTTGCAAATATTCTAACCAAGCCCTTGTATAAAGGGAAGTGTGTGTTCTTCAGAGACAGACTTGGAGTGGTGCAGAATACCTTCCTTTCTAAGAGGGAGTGTTGATTTTAGTCGTAGCATCGGACAGGTATTTCCACAAAGATCTATGTATCTAGACGTGTAGAAATTGTCCAAATCCATCTACTCTTGAATTTACTTTAGTTAAAGGAATTATTAAAGTAAATTTATTTTATTAATTAATTATGGGATTAGTTAATTGAGTTATTTATGAGACATGCTAAAGGTACTTATCATGCAGCATGTAATCTAAATCTAAAAGTGAGTGTGAGAAATATTCTCAACCGTATATCACTTTTTATATTAGAAATAGAATGTAACTCACGATTATAAAAGAAAGGTTAGGGTGAAGGAGAAAGACACTTGACTTGACAGGTGTTGAGGGAGTCAACATAGAGTACTGGATCAAAAAGGACTATGGTTCAACATCTTGGATAGAATAAGAAGGACCTTCATCTAGAGCTCATACAAGTCAAGGATAAGACAGGACATAGGCATACTCAAGTGGGTTTCAGTAGAAGAAAGCCACGAGAAAGAGTCATACTGTACGAAGTTTTGCATATGGAATTTTTGTACATATCTACGGGTCACAGAGGAGACAGTCACAGACATCTGCGAGTCTTAGTGAGGAAATTCATGGACATCTGCAGGTCATAGAAAGGGCAGTCACGGATGCCTAGAAAAGCATGCCAAAATTGATTATACAATAGGTCATCCCTTGCCAAGTTAGTCTGCAGTTGTATTTATCTTAGTGGTTCATTATGTATGTTATGGGAGCTCTGATTTTATCATAGTAAAATCATTCTCAACACTGGTTTTCTCTCAAGGGTTTTTCCAAGGGTATTTACCCAAAAATTCTGGTGTTCATATGTGCTTGATTTGGTTTACTAGTTTATCCTTCCGCTGCATAATATTGAGTGAACATTTCAGTAGTGTATTATTGTTTTGTGAGCTGCTAATTTGATTGAAGCAAGTAAATCACTAGATAACAAAGTACCTAGATGTTTAAGTAAGAATTTATAAATAAGAAAGAGAAAAATTCAAAATAAATTGGAGCTTATGATCTATCATGAACTCATATCATTCATAATTTGAATCACCCTTGCAATCTTGAATTGGTGATAAGTCCTGACAATGACATGCTAAATAGGTCTAAAGTGATATTTGAAGAGTAATTATTGTCATTGGTAGACTCATGCTCTAAGGAGTGGTGTATTTAGATGACTCACTCATTATCTTCTGACATTATTCCCTTTGAATCCTAAACATTGGTAGTCTTTTCACCTCTGATTGTTGTAGTAGACCCATCATCTAACCCTTGAATTCAAAACTTTCCCCTAAATATATTGAGTATATAATGGAAGTACACATGTGATTACCATCCAAATACAAAGAAACTATTTTCATACAAATGAATATAAAGCACACGGATCTTGTTGAACACATCCTTTCATAGTTTGTCATTGACCATGAAAAAAAAGACACCCCTTATATTTAAGCATGTAGCTACTTTGATTCACTACAAAATTCCCTTCCTAACTTCAAGGGTATGTTGGTTTAATGTGTTTGATACTCAGAGGAATTAGTTTTTCATTACTGGTTTAGGTTTGATACTCAGAGGAATTAGTTTTTCATTACTGGTTTAGGTTTGATTTTTGGACAGTTCTCTTGCATCTTACTTGGGAGTTTGTACAATGACATGTTCCAAGCATGATAATCAATTCACTTCAACCTTGAGATTCAATCCTAGTAAATACAAGTAGATTATAATAGTTAATTAATGGGGTTTGGAGGGAAATCAATCCCCAACCCCAAACAAAATAAAAGTTGTGAAAAAAAATCACATGTCTAATGTTTTGCTTTCTATTAATTATTTTCTAACATGGCATTGCATGTGAACACACACATAAGAATGCTTGAGTTCTAGTCCAATGGGTTATCTCAATCCATTGTTGTCATATTGGGTATTTGTGTAGTTTTGTGTCAATAGGTTTCTAATTCAAACTCTCTTTGGGTTGCATGCATTGGTTTACCCTAATAGATTTATTAGGGATACTATACATAAATACGAGGAAACATCAATAACCAAGTTTATTATGAATTCTATATATAAATATAGGAAAACAACCGTTATATATATTACAGACTTATTTTAACCTAAAATATATTGATTTATAAAAAATGTAAATTAACATTAATACTTCCAAAATCAATTGATTATGGAATATATATATATATATATATATAATATTTTATATAAATTAATTAGTTTCATGTAACATTGTGAATTTTTATCACTTATTATAATTTTTTAAGTTTTTGGAAAATAAAAATAAAATTTAAAAGTAAATTAAATATTTATTTATTTTAAATTTAATATAAAAAATTAAATTTTAGTGAATATTTATCACCGCCATTACCATTATCAAATTTTTTTTTAATGGTTTTTTTTTATAGTTAATATAAATTAATTAGTCCAGGGGTAGTGTAGTGGGGTTATCCTTGATTTTGGAGGAAACTAGAAACAACGTATTCTTGTGGACTAGGAAACTCCACCAACAATCAAGGGGATCATCTTTAATTTTGGAAGAAAACTAGAAACAATTGATACTTAGGGACTAGGGAACTCCACCAACAACTAAGTTGAGGGGTATGCAACTCTTTGCATACTATGTAGTATGATGAGAAATAGATTACATACTATTCACCATTTTGAATGTAGCATGATGAGAAAGATGGTTGTAAATCTAAACAAAAATTCTCAAAGCTCAAATCATAAAATGTCTATTAACTATACTCAAGACAAATTCAAAGAAGAAGATATTATCTACTAGATATGGACATTGGGAAACAAAAATACATTCCTACCAATGTTGGAGTTGAAGAAGCTAATAGTCACTATGCCTTTTGCTAAATAGAAATGTTTTTAAAACAATTATTTTTTTTCTGTCTTTTTTAGAATATATAACTATTAAAAGTATTAAAATGTTTTTACAATAAACATTTTATTAATATGTAAAAAATGTCAATTTTGTTTAGAATCTTTGAATAACATTAATATGTGATTTGTTATTTATTTTAGCTACATCTTTTTAATAATTGTTTTCAATTTTATTTAAAAAACAAAAACTAATTAGTTTTTATAGTTATTCTTTTTATTAAAGTTGCACTTTACGGAAGGATAATCATTACGAGTAATAAACCTAATTATATTTTTTTTATTTTGATGTGTACTCGTGACCCTATCTTATTTATAATAATAAAATTAATATAATAACTGAAATATACTATTCTTAATAACAACTCTCGTTAGTATAATAAATTTAATTAAATTTAGGTTAATAAATTTATTAAAATTTTAAATAAAAAAATTAAAAAAATTTAACATGATTTTTTTAATTTATAATAATATGTATATTTTACATTAAAATTTTAAATAAAAAAATTTAAATTTTTTAACATGATTTTTTTAATTTATAATAATATGTATATTTTACAATTTAATTAAATTTAGGTTAATAAATTTATTAAAATTTTAAATAAAAAAATTAAAATTTTTTAACATGATTTTTTTTATTTTTAATATTTTTAAAAAATATTGTGTTTTCATAGATTTGATACTTCTTGATGTTTGCTTCTTGATGTTTGATAAATTCGAAATTTAAATGGATTTAATTTTAAATATAATCACCTTGACTTTTTTATTTTCCTTTTTTATTATTAATATTTTAAATTTGTTAATTGAATTATTCTATATTGTTGTTACATTATTTTAATATGTTATATATTGTTTTCTCTTAAATTATAGAATAATAATTAAATATGTAAATGGATAAATTTATGTCTTGTATTATTTAGGAGAGGGCATGTTTAAAAAATGATGTTTAATGTTAATCCTTTTTGAATCACAAATTTTTAATATGGATTTTTTCAGCTTGACATGTCATTGCCTCTAGCTCAAGAATATGTTTCATTATAAAAGTTATGAATATTTGTTGTAGTTTTGGCAACATGTATAGTGTTTTTTAACTCTATAATATTAAAAAAATAGTTTTTAGAAATGAAATTAAGATTGATAAAAGATTTTTAATATTTCACCTTCCTATTATTAATGATTGAAATGTCAAATGAAGTTTGTTTTTAAACACCATAAGATTTAATAATATAATAATCATCATCATTCAAATATATAACTTGCAATGATTGCTTGTTTATATATTTTAATAGTTAATCCAAATCTTGAAATCTCTAACACAATCTATGTAAGCCTATGATGACTACTTCTACTATAAGTAATAAGAAGGAACATATCCTTTCTCAACTTAAGTAATTTATATTGGAGAAAGATAATTGCCCCCTTTTTTTCCTCATTAGATTTTCAAATGTATTTTAGCAAGGATTGGATCACATTATGCAATTTTAGCAACTAAACTAAGATAATTTAACTAGTGTGGAATACCTTAGGGTTGGGACTTGTTGGGTTGTTATATTCTTTGCAGCGAAAGTCTATTCAAGGTGGATTGACTCACAGTTGAAGTCGAAGGTCGAGGTGGTTCGACTAGGTAATAATGAAGTCGAAAGTCGAGGTGGTTCGACCTGGTAAAGACAAAATCAAAGACATGGTAAAGTCAAAGAGCTCAACCGACAAGAGGTTGAGAGGCGGGCGTGTGGAAACTGACTGAATATTGAATGAATTTTGACTAGTAGTCGATGGTATTTCGACTAGTAGTCGATGGTAATTCGACTTGGTAGTCGATTGTAATGGAATCCCGAGATTCACAGGATTTGTAGCCAATGATCTGCGTGGATCTGTAACCATCTTTGGTTGCCTTTTCTATAGGTTTTTGACTACTGTAAATCCTATAAACAAGGTATGTTGTAATCAATATTTAGATGATGAATCGATAATCACTAAGATTTTGTAATCGTAGAGGTTGTTGGTCATGTATATGTAAGATGAATTGGCTACATGGGTTTTCTTGTGTAAGTAAGAGAGTATGATGTCGATTGTGTCTTAGGTGTGGACCAAGGTTAGCCATGTAACATTTTATTATAAATGAATAAGACAACAAGAGAGCATAATAGTCAAGGAATGATGGTTTTCCCAGTTTGGGTTTCCATGGTAAAATCTACGTGTACAATGTATTTTCTTTGTCATTTACTTTCTTGTTTAAGTTAAATCTTTGTTCCTCTCTTCTACTAAGTTTAGTGTGGAAGTGTGTCTCATTTCCTAACATGTGGTATCAAAGCTTGGTTTAGCAACCTTGGATCTAAGCTAAACCCTAGGTTTAGTACGAGTTGTAAATTAGAAATATTTAAAGAATTGTGCTAAAGAATGGTGAGAAGCTCGAGAATAGATATCAAAAAATTCAATGGCCATAATTTTTAGCTTTGGAAGCATAAAATTAAAGATCTCCTTATAGATCGATAAAAATGGACAACAATTTGTCTAGCTACTAGGTCGATAGGTATGTCAGTGGAAGAATGGGAGAAACTCGAGGGAAGAGAAAGGAGTGTGATTCGACTTTGTCTTGTAGATTTAGTATTGTTGAATGTCTCAGGTAAAGATTTGGCCAAGAAATTGTGGGACAAGTTGGGGACCTTGTACTAGTCAAAATCACTGGTAAATAAGTTGTTTCCCATAAAAAAATTGTATCTTCTAAGGACGAGTGATGGCAGTTAAGTGACTAAGAATTTAAATGCATTTAATACCATTATAATCTACTTATCTTATGTGGATATTAAAATCATTCAGGAGGATAAATGCATTAGCCTATTATGTTCTTTTCCAAATTACTGGGATAACTTAGTCATGGCTATAGGGAGTAATACAACCACATTAGTTCTAGAATACATGGTTGCATCTCTATTGCCAGAAGAAATGAGAATAAAGAACATGAAAGTATCGATAAAATATGCTTTAGTGGTGAGAGGTTGATCGGTTGAAAGATATAAAGGAAAATTCTCCGGTAGAAAGTCTAAGTCAAAGGGTAGATTTAATCCCGTGTTTAGTCAACAAGAAGATGCTAGAAATGCGATAAAGTTGGGCATTAAAAAATGGACTACAAGTCAAATGTAATTAAAGTCAGTATAGGATCCAACGAGAAGCATTCAACCGAGAGAAAGAAGACTCCAGATAAGAGAGGCGATGTGTACCTACTATCGACCAGTACACAATCGGATCAATATGTTTGGTTGATCAACTCGGGAACATCCTATCATATGACACCACATAAAGAATGGTTCTACGAATATGAACAATATGAAGGAGGATAAGTGTTCTCGGGGGACGACTCGAAAAAGAAAAATTCAAACAAGGAAGAGTTCAATTGATACTACAATATGGGAGGAGTAGAACCCTTATAGGTGTGGTACACATTCCAAGTTTGGAAAGGAACCTGATATCTATAAGCAAGATGAGTGATGCAAGAATGCACAATCTATTTCAAAAGGATTTGTGCAATATAGTCAGAGGTGTGATGGTATTAATGAAAGGACCTAGAATTGAAACCTTATATAAGTTACTAGGGACTGTCCACTCGACTGGACGCAACAACATTGTTGTTTCTGAAGTTGAATCAACTCAAATTGACTTGGGCTGAGTCGATTCAAACTGACTCGACAATTCATCATAAATTTGACATAACCATGCTATGGCATGAGAGGATGGGACACATCAGAGAGAAAGGACTTCGAGCTATGCATAGAAAAGGTATGGTCGAAGAATTTCCTAAATGTAATTTAAAATTCAACTTTTATGAACATTGTATATATGGAAAACAAAGTTGGGTGAGGTTCCCATATGGAGCAACAAGGGAAAATGGGATTCTAGAGTTGGCTCATAGAGATGTGTTTGGCCCTATTACAGTGCCTTAACTTGGTGTATCCCTGTATTATGTCTCCTTCATAGATGATTTTTATAGGAATACATGGATATATTTCCTGAGGAAGAAATCAGAGGTTTTCGAGAAATTCAAACAGTTTAAATCTCTTGTATAAAACCAAGGGTGAAATCATGAAGGTGGATTACACTTTTTCTTGTTTTATGAGAAAAAAAACTGTATTTTCACAAGTTATTCAACTTCCGACATATAAAAGTATTTTTTTTATTTAGAATTTCACTTTACAGTAAAAATAAAACTTGTGAAGAATTGTGTTAGCTTTCCAATGACTATTTTTCAATTTTTTTTTATCACGATTTGATATGTCAATTTGACAATTGTTTAACAGTATGTTTCTTAAAC
>ML820423.1:88417-107705 GCA_009831015.1 Picea engelmannii | reverse complement strand
GAGGAGCTATTGTAAATGAGTGAAAAACTTCACGAAGAAAATCTTATGGTCAACTTCGATAAACAAACAACACGCGCTAGTAAACAAAATCTAGGAAGCAATCACCAAGCAAACAAGACCTTCTAATTCCGAAGCCACTAGTTGGTGATGAAATCCAACGTTGCAACAACGAGATGAGAAGGGGTTGGGCTAGGGTGGAAAAGTTACGCTGACGACCTGCTTAACGGACTTACACCCTGGTGCAAGCTCCCACACATAATCGTGGGTATACCCTCCAAGGAGCCCGAGTGAGTTTGATCAACGTCAATTCCAGGTACCGTGAATACTTTCCCCTTCACAATTACCTTGTGTAAGAACCTAGAAATATAGGCCACTAAGGTTACCACCAACAACAATAAAGCCTGGGGGGACAGTCGACAGTCCAATCCACACGCAAGGGCAGGGTATCTAGCCCGAAATCAACTCAAAAGGCTTCCATTCATCATTGTGGGTATACCTCTGAGTGATCCCCATAATACGTGCAATCTCTACACTGATATCAACAAAGCAAGGTGAGTAACTCTGGAAATATCAATGCAAACTCGTGTTTGACCCTTGTGTGAGAAGGGCTTCCCAGGACAAGATGTTGCAAATGGAATTTAACACTCCCTAACATAAGATGTTATTGTGTGTTTTATGCTTTGGAGAGTGTATCTCACTTCCTACTCCAAAGCACTAGCCTAGCTAAATGTTGGTGTAATAGAGTCCTAGAAAAGAGTTACTAGGTAAATTTTACAATTGCGCAGTGTTATTAAGAGTTGTTGTTTACTCAAAGGAAACGAAGATGAAAATGATGTTGTATCAGACTCTGACCCAATGATGCATGGATAAGAATTCAATATAGCAATTTTCGTTCAATGAATCCTATGTATGGGAGGGAGAGAGAAGTTTTCCGGATCAATCTTTGAACTACAAGACACAATTTCCTTTAAAATGCGAATGCAAAAAATCACGCATCAATAACAAGTCTCTATTGCTCCTTTTTCAATAATTTCAACAATTGATTTTCAATGTTTTCGAAGACGAAAATGATTTTTGAAAGAAAAACGTTTGTTCACTTTTCAAAAAGGACCCACACCATGATAGTGAGAGTATAGAAAATCAAAAAACAATGAACAAGCAATGATAAAAACCCAGACCACTCTTTCAATGAAAACAAAAATAACAAGCAAACCAATCTAGTCTTTTCAATTGCATAAGAAAAGTGATCTTTAGAACAATAAGCAAATGATAAAGACCAAGAAACTCAACTTTCAACCGATTGCCAGTCCTTAACCAAACAAGCACACTCAAATTCTGAAATCAGAGAGTATAGCTTTGCCAAGAAAAGTCAAGAAATGAAAGTCAAGAACAAGTGACAGGAAGAGACTTTGAAATCCTAAGACTATTCGTGCACGAAAATGAAGACACGAAGTACGTCAATCAATGGTCCAAGAGACTCTTTTTAAGCATCTAAACTGATCTGCGCAATTCAATATGAAAAACTCAAATCCAAAACTTTGAAAAAATGAGTTCGCAGGCTGGCAATATTACACAGTGCAAGAATTAGTGATTCTTGCAGGTGCGCTTTGAGCAGAGTGCGAGAACCTCACACTGAACCTAAAGGCAGGGTGCGAACTCTATAGATTCTCACAGGCTACTATGGAGTGCAGTGCGAGAACCTCTGAAACTTGTCAAATTTTTGGAAAATGAAACAAAATTTGAAGAGGCCTCTGGACCTAGAGGGTCTATCAGGGTATCCTGAAGACTCAGAGATTGATATGAATGGAGAAGGGTAAGGCAAGAACAAATGGCCAAGGAAAAATACCAAACACCACAAGAAAACGGGTTATATTCCATAGTGGAGTCGCCAATTTTGTTATCGTACTAATCAGCAGGTGCGGATACTAACAGATCTCCCTAGATCCACCTGGATCTAGAACAAAACAAGATAGGACATGACTCTTTCCCTAAGTTTTGACCATTGAATTAGCTAGTAGGAAGGAACAAGTAACATACCTTAGTATCGCTTCCTAGGATCTCTGTTGCTCCCACTTTGCTCCAATGCTCTCGTGAGGTCAAGACCAAGACAACAAAAACCAACCAAAGTGAAGATAGAAAAATATATTCAACTGTCAACTTATGTGTATGAACAAGGAATTACACAATAAAGTGAGAATAGCTTTATGGGAAAGGGACATGTCACTATATCATATTAATTGAAAGTAAATATTACAACTTGATAGCCTTGAGGTCGCAAGCTTCCTTTTGATGGCTCTTGGCTCCAACACACACACTTGCTCAATCCTTGCATGAAGAAGATCAAATCCTCTTGATAGACTTGCTAGATTCTCCAAGATGTTGTTCAAGCTAAGTACTTCACACAATTCTTTCACCAATTCTCCAATGAATCTTGCTTAAACCTTTTCCATGAGAATTTCCTCAATATATAGGAGAGAATGAGATGGTTACTTGGATAAGAATGATCCCACAATATCAGGGAATCCAGTACAAGGATAACCATTCGAATGCCAACCCATTCTTCTAGAATATTCCCTTCTAGAACCATTGAGAATTCATCTTTTTCCATGCTTTAGGACGAGTTTKCACCCTAGCTATTTAGCACAGTGCGAGAAGTTCACACCCTGGCTTAAGGCAACCTACGAGAATGGGTCATTCTCGCACCCTAATATATTAGCAGCCTGTGAACCCTTTTCAAAGTTCTTATGAGAAKCCTAAGTACACCATCATCAATACATCATCGTGATGACCAAAATCATGGGTAACAGTGGGGAAGATCGACATTAATTATGCTAGGATCACTTATAAGTTTGCCTTTGTTAGAATTAAATGACCAACTAAATTAAGGGTTTYGTAGGTCCATCTTTTTACTCTCTGTTGCATCTTGGTGAGGAKCCCTTCCCAGGTAGTKTATTTACTTGCCTTGTCCATTAGGGGCATACCCAAATATCTAGTGGGMATGGTTTTYCTCTCAAACCCCATGATGTTGGAGAGATTCCTTTGAACACCAATATTGGTGTTGAAGAAGTAAATCATAGATTTTGAGTGGTTTATTTCTGTCCCTGAGGCTTCTCTAAAATCAACTAGGATCTTCTTGTAGGCTCTAACTTCCTTGGCAGTGGGAATTCCGTGCAACATTGTGTCATCCACAAATTGTTGATGTGTTGTTGTAGGGAACTCTTCATATAGTCTGAGTCCTTTTATATTTCCTTCTTCCATTGCAGCTTTTATGGACTCAACCATTCCATCATAGTGATAAACAAGAAGGGTGACAATGTATCTCCTTATCTGAGGCCCCTGGAAGGGTAAAAAGGTTTTGTTGGGGATCCATTAACCAATAATGAGAAACTAATCATGGACACCAGGGCCATTACCCACTTGATCCAGTGCTTGTCAAAGGCAAAGGCTTCCATTGATTTTTCCATATAGTTCTAGCTTAGTTTGTCATATGCTTTGGCAAAATCGAGTTGAATTATCATTCCAGATTTTTTTTCTAATTTTCAAAGTATGAATTATTTCATGGGCTAGAATGATGTTATCCATTATTTTCCTTCCTTCCACAAAGCCTAATTGTTCCTTTGAAATCAGAATGAAGAGTAGGGGATTCAGTCTCTTAGTGATGAATTTCAATATAATCTTGTACACCACATTGCAAAGGGCGATCAATATGAACATGTCCACAGTCCTCGCCTCATTTTATTTGGGTATCAAGGTGATCAGAGTGGAGTTCGGGGATTTCAGGATTGAGGCCGAGCGTCTTGAGTCTTCCATTATGCCATAAATATCATATTTAACCACATCCCAACAAGATTTGAAGAAGTCTATAGTAAAACCATATGGGCCTGGGGCCTTTCCATTTGGCATCTCCTGGATCACTTGGTCAACTTATTCATGAGAAATAGGTTTATTTAGATTCAAGTTATGATCTGTTGTAACCACTTTGGGGATATGCCTTAAGATTTTATGGATTGCTTCAGTTATGTCCATGTTGGGTTCTCTAGCTATATTCTTAAAATGATTAACTAGAGTATTTTCAATGTCCAGGTGGGATTCTCTCTCTATCCCTTCCCGGTCATGGATCTTCAAGATTTTATTATGAGTTCTTCTCGCTATAGTCAACTTGTGGAAGAACTTTGTATTTTTATCTCCTTCCTTTAACCACCACACTCTGGACTTATGTCTCCACATGATCTCCTCTTGTTTGCATCTAGTCTCCCACTCTTGACTCAATTGGTTCTCCTCTTTTTTCATCTCCTCATTATAGCCTTCTTGGATACACTATTCTTGGAGCCAGCCGATTTTATCTTCTAGACCTTTTTTAGCCTGGTCAATATTCTCGAAGACTTCTTTATTCCACTACTTGAGTTTTTCTTTTATGTATTTTAGCCTTCTATTATCGGACAAATAAGTAAGTGTGGAAACAAACTGATCTCCCTAGTTTCACCCCGAAACTAGAACAAAACAAGACAAAATATAAAACTTTCCCTAAGTTTTAATTATGAAGCATACTAACTAACAATATATAAATGACATACCTTTTAAACGTTGTTTGTCCTCGCTAGTGTCATTATCTCTCCATTCCAAGGCTTATGGGATGTTGAACCTGTAAAACAAAACACGCCAATGAAGTGAAAACAATAACGTATACTCAACAAAACCTATGTATGTGATCAAGGAGTCATACAATAAAATAAGACCAATTTTATGGGAAATAAATATATCACCATATTAAAGATATGAAAAGGAAAATACAACCAATGCCTTGATGTTGTAAGGTCCCTTCCAACAGTTCCTTGCTTCCCACACACTTATTTCTCCACGGATTCTGAGACCAACAATCTATCTTGGCAAAGCAAATCCCAAAGCTACAAAAAATACTCAAGTTCACACCAAAAGCTAGCCAAATTTCCCAAGCTAGCTTTTCCCATGAGAAATATTCTCCTTTTATAAGTTGAAAAGGATAGGGTGAGGAGATTAGGATGATCCAATGAGATCAGGGATGTGACTCAGATCCAAACCGATCAGAGGCCACCTCACACTCAAAGATTCTATTCTAGAACTTTCGAGAAATTCCTCTTTTTCCTTCGTACGAAAATCGCCGCACCCTTAACACTCAAAAAACCACGACAACGTCGCAGACGATTGTGGTGCAACCTATGATGATTCTAGATCATTGCAACCTTAACACTAAGAAAGGTGAAACGATCCCTTTTTCCAAGGTTTTTGACAAAGGAAAAGTATAATTTCATATCTCTGGGAAAATTCATCTTCATTCTTCTTTAGGGATTAAGGCAATTGATCCTTCTAAAGACAAAGGATAGGTTTACATCATTAATGGTCATAGGGGTGACGAAAATAATGTGTAACAGTGAGCCCCCCAAAGTATGAAGGTAGAACAGAGTGATAGCTGAAATACTTTGTCGAGTGTGTGTTGGGAACAAGGAACATGTTGGTCGGAAACCTGCCAACAAACAATAAATACAATACAACATCATCACTGAGGTAGTCATTCCCATACTCAAAATACAAATGACTCAAAGCATAAATGCTGACATGAAAAGATCCATGTCAAGTAAGATAGGTCATGGCCACCAAACATACACTATGGATCCATGCCAATATGACTCAAATCTGAACATAACCACCAAAAATACATTGTGGATCTATGTGTTAAAGACTCAAATTTGAACATAGCCATGAGACATACATTATATATCTATGCAACAGTGCAATCTGACTATACTCCAATGCAACCTGAATATGTCAGAAAAGATACAAGGTATTCATCTCCACCACTCTATAGTACAAATCTAACCATGTGAATACATGTGCTGAAGTCGAACATGGTAGAAACCACTTGATTACCGGTCATTAATGAGTATCATTAACAAGTGCGAAGTAAATCACCATTAATTTCAATGAATCCTAAGGTACACCAGTACAATCCAACGAATGTGAATTAATGAGCTGAAGTCAAACACTCGGTGGAATCTCCCGATCAAGGGTCAATGATGAAAACCCATTGTCGAAAGCAAGGAAACCTGCCATTGAGGCATGCAAGTTCCAATGTACCAATTATTTTCTAAGTCTAATTCCTATATAATGAGTTGAAGTCGACAGGAAAAGACTCGTCATAGGAAGGCCTTAATGTATCCTCCATCAACGAAACAAAACGGGTAAAAAGATTTGAGGTAGATCAGAGTAACAAGTGATTTAGGACTGACTCAGGGATGGTTGATGTAATCAAAAGGATGAAGGACTACAGAAATGGTCTACGCAATAGAAATATTTATGGGTTGAACTCCTCTTTGAACATATTGACGACACGACAATTGTCTCGAAAACACTGACTCAACAATAGGGATCACAGACCAATTTGTATTCTTATAAAGGAGTATGATCAAGAGACAAGCATATTTTCCAAGCTAGAAACAAAGTGAGTGAAAGGGTGTCATGTTCAAAAGTGACTCTTCCATAGAATACAGGTTTAGACATATTTCTTTCCCAATTCCCCCCCCACCATTTCTGGTGAGTACCTCTTTATTTTTACACAAGCTTTGAGGAGGATAACATATGCTTGAAATGTAAGCTCATCCTTCAGATGAGTCCGTCAGAGTATGTTTAACAAACCCTAGGAAGGAGTGGTTCAGTCCCATATGGGCCTTTCGATGTTTGTTTTATGAGTCCAAAGAAAGAAAACCCAGGGGTTTTTCATGTTTAGAGAGTTTGAAAAACACTTAAAGAAAACTCCAAAAGGTCCTTTTTCATAAAGTAGTCTGATGAGACCGAAAAAGAGAAAATCTATAGCTCAACAAAAAATTTCTTCAAATACTTTAACGAGTGTGAAAATAACAAGATCACTCGACAATATTTTCATGTTTAGAGAGTCTGAAAAGAGCTTAAAGGGAACTCCAGGGGGTTCCTTTTTTGTATAACATTTACAAGTCCGAAAAATTGATAAAAGTATACTTGGTTACATTCTCATTGATTTAAGAGCACGAGAAAGAACAAATACTAAGCTTAGGATTGTTTTCATTTTTACACAAGCTTAAAACAAAACAAAACTATGCTTGGGATAGATTTTATTTTTACATAAGCTTAAAACTAAACAAAACTATGCTTGGAATTGGTTTCATTTTTGCACAAGATTGAATCAGAGGAAACTATGCCTGAGGTAGGTGGTTTCAGTTTTACACAATCTTGAACAAGAGAAAACTATGCTTGTGACTTCCCAAAACAGAATCCAGGGATGGTTGGTACTTAGCCCCTAGCTTAAGAAGATAGCAGCTTAAATTCAACATGAATTACAGAGGATGAAAGCATCCCCCCCCCCAAGATTCTTCTAATCCAACATCACAGGAGGATGAAATGAAGCTTCAAATACTATACATAACGAAGTACTTGACTCAATCGAAGAGTGAGAAAATCTATTTCATTTTTTAACGAGCTTGACACGGCAACAAGAACTATGCTCGAGACGAGATGTTTTATTTTTTAATGATCTTGACACATGAGAAGAACTATGCTCGTAAGCTTTGTTTCATTTTTTAATGAGGTTTCCACAGAGACACAAAAAACTATCCTCGTAGCTGGTTTCATTTTTTAACAAGCTTGAAATCAAAAAAACATGCTCAAGGCTGGTTTCATTTTTTAATGAGCTTGAAATCAGAAAAAACATGCTCAACGTTGGTTTCATTTTTTAATGAGCTTGAAATCATAAATCCATGCTCAAGACTCTCTTCTTGATCATGGCTTCTAAGAGGATAATGCTCTGGAAGGACACCATGTCAAGGGACACAACTCAGTCATGGCCTCTAAGAGATCTTCACTTGACGGAAGAAATACACTCTGGAAGGAACACATGTTGAGGGCCTCGATAGGGGTAAGGAGGCCAGGCTCCAATAGCCCTACCGAAGAGATCACCATGTCAACTATCAGATCCAAGTCATAAGAGATTGAGATGACAATGAGAGGCTCATCTACATCGGTAGCTGAAAGTATGGGATACAATGCCACATAATTGACCTATGGTGGGGGAGATACCGTATGCATATAAGAACTGTTTAGGGAGGTCATTGAGTTGATGGTCAAGTCAGAGCCAACGAACGAAAGTTGATCAATAGTCACAACTCTTCCATCATGAGGAAAATATATCACACGAAAAAGAGTGGACACGATAGCTTTCATGGCATAGACGTAATCTCACCCAAGGAGTAAATCAAAATCCAAGGGGTCTTGGACTACCATAACATCAATAAAGATAGTTTTCCCTCCCAAAGTTATGTGAAACTGAGGAAGGACTCCTAAAGGGTGTCTGGTTCTTGTGTTAAAAGCTAACAAATTCTGCGTAACCAACACAAGCTGAGGATAACCTAAATATTTCCAAGCAATAAAGGAAAAAATACTAATAGATGCACCTTCGTCTATCATTGTTTGAGGAATGCCCCGACCACAAAATTGTACGGTAATATTGAAAGGAATGTGAGAGGGAATATGAGGTCTAGTTAGCGCACCCCAATCAAACAGGATGACCTCATTACTTGGAGGGGCTTCCACTAGAGAAGGAGGAATGCCCCCTAGCACATTAGAATCTGTATCAATGAGAAAAACGTGGGAAGAATTGGGTTTACTATCTAGCAGGAGAGTAGGATCGACCGATGAGGATATTAGATCGACCACTTGAGTTGCATTCTCCAAGGGGAGAATGGGGTCAATGGATGGAAACAGATCGACCAATTGGGTTTCACTCTCTAATGGGAGAGTGGGATCGACCAAGGATGGGATTGGAATGACCACTTTGTCAACTGGTTCAACTAAGGATGTGACCATATTGACTATATGATCAAACTGACTGACTAACGAAGGGACATGATTGATCATTCCATCAACTACAGGTGGGTTGAGAGTAAAGCTGCTGTAAGCAGCCGGAAGTTGAGGTTGGGAAATAGTCACGTCTTCCAGTAATTTGGAGGCTTCGTCCATGTGAGGGAAATGGTGAGTTTGATGAATCCCTTTGCATAACATACACGAGAACTTGACTCTACTTTTCTTCTTTCCAACGATATCTTGACTAGTTGATGGGAGGTCATCAACATGTTGTTCAGAGGCTGATGACATGGGATGGCAAGGGTGTGTAGACCATGCTTCTATAACCTTGGATAGACCAGGGCAATCCTTAAGAAGATGGATACCCTTACAAATCCTGCAAGGGTACTTGGGCTTATGGGTTGTTTGGGTGATCTTGGCATCATCAACACTCTCAACGCAATTAATAGTAACTGGTTGCTTTCCAACATGTTTGGCAGTGGTTGGAAGTTTGGACCCTTGCTTATTTTCTTCTTCTTCTTATTCACGGGGTTACTAGCTTCAAAGATTTCACTCGACAAAGAAGATGAAACAGAAGAAGACCTTGCAATTGAAGAAGGCAAAGAAGATCTTGCTAGTGAAGAAGGTGAAGGATCAACATGAGGTTGATGCTATTGGGGGGAAGTGCTTACAACTGAAGCACTTGCTGCATTCGAGAGTGCCTGCGTGGAAAAAAACCATACTGGTAATCCAATTGTGAGACCTGGAAGGCTCAAAGTAGCAATGGAAGAAGGACCAATGTTTATGTAAGAAGGAAAAACAAAAGTTCCCCCTGAAAAAGGGGTTCCTTCATTGGTCATTTTGGGAACTGACGCCATTTAAACACAGATCCAACCTAGAGTCTACTAGGGAAAACAAACAACACACGCTAAAAATCTAGGAATCAAACAAGCAAACAAAACCTTCTTATAATGAACACACTAGTTGATGATGAAATCCAACGTCGTGAGAACAATGTAAGAATGGGCTGAGATAAAGAGGGTGGAAAATTTGCATTGACAATCTGATTAATGGACATACACCTTGGTGCAAGATCCCACACATAAACATGGGTATACCCTCCAAGGAGCCCAAGTTATTTTGGCCAACGTAGATTCCAGGTACTGTGAAGACTCGCCCCTCCATAGTCACCTCGTGTAACGAACCTAAAGAGATAGGCCACCAAGGTCACCAATTACAACAATGATGCATGGAGAAATAGTTGACAGTCCGATCTACACGCAAAGGCAGGGCATCTAAGCCCGAAATCAACTCGAGAAGGTCCCCACAATATTTTATTCTCAAGTGACCCCCAATAATACGCACAATCTCTACACTAAGACCGAAAAAACAGGGTGAGTAACTCTGTCAGTCCTAATGCGACCTCATGATTGACCCTTGTGTTAGAAGGGCTTCCTAGGACAAAATGTAGCAAGTGGATTTCACCACTCCCTAACTCAAGATTCTATGTTTGTTTACAGCTTTGGAAAGTTATCTTTCACACATATTCCAAAGCCCTACAACTAATCTAATGTAGGTTTTCTACCAGAAAACATAAAAATGTGTAATCAATTTTTACAAGCGCTTTATTTTAAGGATGTTGTTTACTCAAGAGGAAAATGGCGTGGACTAAATAATGTTTTGGCCGACTCTAAGCAATGCAAAGAAATGAGAATGAAAAATATTTCACTTCGATGAAAGCTATATTACAAGAAGGAGAAAATGTTTATCATTCTCAGATGCACAATGTCCCAAAATTTTATTAAACTCATCAATATCAAGAACTTCAAGAAATGAGCCTAAGAGACTGTACACCAATACACGATTCTTCCCCCCCAAAAAAATGCCAAAAACCATGCAATTTTGTTACTTCAAATGAAAAGATTCCCCATATCTAATGCAAAGCAAGAAATTAAATTTTTTGTTTCAAAGATAGATAAAATCATATTCAAAGATTTCAAGCAGACTGTAATCAGACCCAACAAATCACCCCAAAACCATATCGAATATTTGGACAAGAAAAACCATCAAAAATCAATTTTTTTCACAATCGTCGTAGGTTGTAGACTAACACAGCACAATGATACTTGATCGTCGCAGGCTAGAGAACAAATACAGTGCGACGACATCGCACTGTGTTAAAAGGTTCGGTGTGTCAATCCTATATTGTCACACTGTATATCAAAGTAGGGTGCGGCGATCAAAGGAAAAATGGAAAAAAATAAAAAGCAAGAACGTTTTTCCAGTGAAATAAACAGTCAGTGAGTGAGATTGGATTTCCCAATGACTTAGAAAACATAACCCATGAAATCAAAGCAAGAAAACAAGACTACTAGGAAAACAATCAGTTCCCCAGTATGGTCGGCAATTTTGTTATTGGACAAATCGATAAGTGCAGACACAAATAGATCTCCCTAGTTTCACCTCGAAACTAGAACAAAACAAGACAAAATACAAAACTCTCCCTAAGTTTTAATTATCAAGTATACTAACTAACAAGAGATAAATGACATACCTTTTAAACGTCRTTTTTCTTCTCTAGTGTCATCCTCGCTCCATTCCAAGGTTTATGGGATGTTGAACCTGCAAAAAGACACAAGCCAACAAAGTGAAAGCAACAACGTATACTCAACAAAACCTATGTATGTKATCAAGGAGTCATACAATAAAATAAGACCAATTTTATGGGAAATAAATATATCACTGTATTAAATATATGAAAAGGAGAATACGACCAATGCTTTGATGTTGTAAGGTACCTTCCAACAGTTCCTTGCTTCCCACACACTTCTTTCWCCAAGGATTCTGAGACCAACAATCTATCTTGGCAAAGCAAAGCCCAAAGCTACAAAAAATACTCAAGCTCACACCAAAAGCTAGCCAAATTTCCCACGCTAATTTTCCCATGAGAACTCTTCTCCTTTTATAAGCTAAAAAGGATAGGGTGAGGAGGTTAGGATGATCCCATGAGATCAACGATGCAACTCATATCCAAACTGATCAGAGGCCACCTCACCCTCGAAGCTTCCATTCTAGAAATTTCAAAAAATTCCTCTTTTTCCTTCGTACGAAAATTGTCGCACCCTTAACACTGAGAAAATTGCGATGATGTCGCAGGCCATTGTGGTGCAACCTGCGATGATCCTATATCATCACACACTTAAAACTAATCAAGGTGTGACGATCCCTTTTTCTAAGGTTTTTGACAAAGGAAAAGTATAATTTCATCTCTCTGGGAAAATTCATCTTCATTCTTCTTCAGGGATTAAGGCAATTGATCCTTCTAAAGACAAAGGATAAGTTTACATCATTAATGGTCATAGGGGTGATGAAAAGAATGTGTAACACCTTCTTTGAAGTTTAAACATTTTTGTTCCTTGTTCTTGGATGCTCTCTTTCTACCAAATCTTGATGTTCTCCTTGAAAGTTGGGTGCTCGATCCATAAACTCTTGAACCGAAACAATCTATTTTTTGGGGTTACCTACAAGTTTACCTCCAATAGAACTGGCCAGTGGTTCGAGCCCCCCCAAGGAATAATGTTACCTTCCATTATTATACCTTGCATGACTATTGATTTCAAGATTAAGAACCTGTCTAATACTGAATCTATTTGTTGGTGTAGGATTCTTTTGTTATTCCAGGTGAACTAACCATTACTAGTTTTGATATCAACTAGCTTGTTTATTTCTATTAAGGTTGAGAAAACATCTGCATCTCTGTCCACTCTTCTAATACATCACATGGCTTGTTTCAATTTAAATATTTGTATTATGAAGTCGAGTATGTTGTTGCTGCCTCATCGTGTTGGATGGATAGCCTGACATTTTTGAATGTCTAGAGTCAAGGAAAATCGGACTTTTACAGTCACAGAAACACACTTGCGTTTTGTCGAATGGTCAGTTATTTCACAGCATAGTATGAGTTGAAGTAGTGATTGTTATCAGTGTGTTAAATTGGCAACCCAGAATATTTGCAAGATAAGGATGGGTCATTATGTTGACTGTCCACTATGCATGAGAAATGATTATCCTGCATGTTAACAATAACATGCATGGGTACTGTGACAGTATAACCTCATTGCAATTTGATTATTAATGGATTAAAGGACATAATCAAGCACGACCTCAAGTTGTGTTTGATGATTGAAATAATCTGTGAGTAGTGGTTGATTTTGATGTTGAACAAATGACTGGTTATGCATTTGGAAATTGTCTTAAAATATCAAATGAATAAATGAAAGGAACATGGCTCCCTTACAGAGTGTTTTGGAATGCATATTGTCTTGTTGATGACACTGTCTTAAGTATTCGATTTCAAACAATGAGCTACTTAATGCACATAATTGTTTGAACTTTACACAATAATTGTTTTGGGTCTCACTGGTCATTTGGTTGAGGTGTTTCCTTTTTACATAATGGTTTATGGATCACTTGATTAAATTTATGAAAAATAATCGCTCTCCTTCCCTACCATTATTTCACTTTTCGCTAATTACAACCCCATCGCCTTCCCACATTCATTTTTCACTCCCTATTCTAAAATTGATTACATTAAAGAAGAATTATATATTGAAGCAGTTGGAAGTTACATTGTCTTGGTTGGATTACAGTGAATGTTTTCTTTGGCTTGCATTACAATTGATTGTTGTTGTCTTTGAGAAGTAACCGTGTTCTTTTCGCCCACTCAATACAAACCCCTCACATATCCCAGAACCCTTTGTTCACCCCCTGTTCATTGACAAAAAATTTAACAATTTGTATGGATTGGATTTCATGAGTCTGATATGTTGCTGAGCCAAAATCTATTTCATATTTTTAAAGAGTTTTCATGTATGGTTATTTAAAAGACTATTTTCTAATCAATCATGCATGTATGAATGCATTTTTTCAGCCGAGGTAGCCATAGCAGAGGCAATAGAGGGAGATGTAATTGGAACAGAGGCCCAAGAAGGCCAAGGTTCTCCATACATTTTGAAACTAAATCACAAGAGTTAGGCTAGTTGTTTCAGAACATATTTTTCAATTGGATTCAGCAAGGAGTGGTCCAACCTAGGCCTGAAAGGACTCCCTTCCAAGTTCCACAAGCCCTTGGTATTCATGTGCCCCCTCATGTCTCATTGTAACCCGAGGTTCCTGAAAATGATGGATGGCAAGGGATTGTCCACCCGACAGTCTCCCAACATCGTGGCTGGCCCAATTTGTCTTTTCCTGCTCCTTTTCCTAACAATCATATTGTCCAAGTTGCCCCTGACCACTCACCAGTGCAGTCCTCCCATGCTAGCAAAATATTGAAAACTTAGGACTGCCATGCCCTTGACAAAGGAAAAGCCAGTGCTGCCCCTTTCTCGCCCTCCAATGGCTCTGACAAATCCGTGTCTTCCCGGATGTATTTGAGGGACGATTGTTCCCATGCGATCAAAGAGATTAGGCCTAAAGGCTCAGGGCAGCCAAAGGAAAATTCAGGAAAATCGAAGGGTGACAACAACAATCAAGGGAAGATTGCATCTCAAAGTGGGAAATATGGTTTTTGAGTTGTTATGTTATTTATGGTTGATGATAGTTGACTTTAGAAATTTTGGACAACATGTTTTCTTTGGATATGTGAGTAATATATTTTTTTGAAGATAATTTCAAATATTTTGAGATTAATTGTCAAATGTTAATATGGATGGGAGTCACAAGGAGGTGGGTTTTGCTTAATTAACTACTATGTTATGATTGTTAAAAGCTAAAGGGAGTCACAAGGGGTCCCACCTACTAGTTATTATTCATTTATAACCCTTATTATGATTATTACTTTTCCCCTAACTAAAATTTGGTTGAGTCTTTTAATTAACTTAACTAATGAGTTGGTTCAACTACTTCAACCAATTCTAATTTGTTTAAAGGCGAAAGGAAAGGGAGGAACAATATGAGATAGAAGGAGAAACATACTAAGGTTTTATCTTTGAGTTTATGCTGAGATAGTTCAGTTTTCATTCATTCCTTAGTTTATCACAAGCCTAATTCTTTTTATGATAGCAAGGTCTTATTGTAGACAACAAGATTCAGGGTTGAATTACATCATTCAAACACTTGTTTTTCAAAGGTGTTGATCTATCTTTGATAGTCTGTGTAGACTTGTCTGTTTGTGAATTAGTTTTCATGACTGACAAAGGCTATTATGCAGAGTCGAGTAGGCATCAATATGTGGCAAGATGATCCAGCTTTTAGAGTTCAGTTTTTTATTTTCTGTTGGAGGTCCTTTTGTATGTTCCATCGGGGATGTCTAAGTTTGACTTTGGTCCTGAATTTATGCATGAAATTTTGCAAAAGAATGACTCTTTGGTGAATTAGAATGAAATAAAGGACTGCTTTATGTCTCATATGTTTTGATTATCATCTTCGTGTCTTTATTTCTATCTTTACATTTATTTCAGCGACTATTATATTCAGAAAATTACATAAAAAGTAAATTTCCAGCAAGATTTTTATTAATAAAAGACTAGCCTAAGCACTAGTTATTAATACTTGTGAGTTAGGATGTTATTTTTGTTGGCTATAAACATAGGGTGAGATTCCCGTCTATTTTTCTTTAGCCAAGAAAAATCTGAAAATGCTTGAGTAAGATCAATTCATATCTTTTCCTAAACAACGTTGTTGGATTTCTTCCCCTTCTTCCTCTTTGTTTTCTTTGGAGAGTGTTGTTGTTGAATGTCTCCCACCTTGATACCCGAGGTCCCTATTTATCCATGCATTCGTTTCATTCCTCTTTCTTTTGATTCCTCCCTCATTAAGAAGAGGAACTGAATGCAATCTAGTTGCTCTGACGGTATGTTATTTTCATCCCTTGTTTTTTCCACTGCTCTAATATATTCTAGAGGTATATCCCTTCCCTTTCGATGATGTCTCTGAGATCGGGATCCTCAGTTCCAACCTCACTCGGTGTCATTTCGAATTCTCCATCCACCTCATGCATTGGGGTATTTGGGTCTCGTTTTCCTTCGCCAATTGAAACTTTTCCATTGTCGATGGTTTCCTGAAGGTTTTGCTGCTCCATTGTTTTATTGGTCTCCTTCACTTTGTGCTCTCTTTCCCCTTGCCTATCCTGCCCCATATCTCTAACCTGAGTTTGGTTCCCCAAACCTTCGAAGCTATTTTTTGTTTTTGGGTTACTATTTGTGGGGGGTTTTCCTTGTCTTCGGTTTCCTTTGCCTTTATAATTTGGCCGAACAAAAGCTTCCTCATCATGTTTTTTTTTTTTTTTCTTGTTCCGTCTTTTTAATTAACAAAAATTCCCTCAGTAGGTGATCGTGTTCATGACATCTTCTGCATCTAAAAGGAATTTGTTCATAAACTATGCCTTGGATCCATTCCTCATCCCTGAATTCCATACATATTACTTCTATTAGTGCCCTCGAAGCATCCATCTCTATACAAATTCTTGCGAATGAGGTGTACTTCCCTTTTAAAGTCGCATCTGCTGCCTTGAAAAAATTTCCTAGTTTATTTCCTATTTCTTCAAGGGTGGACATAAGCTATTAGTCTAGTGGTAGGGAGTAAATCCTGATCCAAACTGGAACACATTTAAAGGTCTTCTTCTCCAGGGAGAAATTCTTCTTCCAGGGTCTCATATATAGTCCAACCGAGGCATGGAAATAAGAACCTCCTTTGAACACCTTGTCTCTCTTCTAGATTTATGAAAACTGTTGTAAAAAATCCTTTTGATCCTAGGTGTAGATCCACCTCTCCATTTGGTTTCCAATGATGTTTGATCCAACTGCGTAGGATTTTTTATGTGGGTCATAACCCTATAAATTTGTAGATCAGGGCATGCGTCTTCATCTAGTCCCTATATTCTTGCGTCCGCGGGTCTTCTAGAATCACATTTAGAATCAATGTTGTCTTTGGTTTGAATGGATTTCTCCCTCCCCCCTAGTTGGGTGTGAGGGCTTGAGCGTCTTGCCTCAAAATTCTTTATTCTCCTCTCCTTTTCTGTCTCGTTTTTCATGTTTATCATCGCTCTACTGTTTTGACACCGATCTCGAGGTACCTGACAGTGGGGTATTAAAGACTACTCTACATGGGCCTTTCCCTCTATCCACCACCACTTGTTTGTAGGAGGGAGTCCTACTCCCTCCCCCTTTGACTACCATGTTGCTCGTCGTTGAACCCTAAAACCTGCAACAAAATTCAAACCCTAGATTGCTCCCCGATTAACCTTGGCGAACCCTACTAGTCCTTAATATTCAAATTTATAAGGATAATATATATTTTCTATAAAATTTGGGATATTTTTAAGATAAAATAAATTTATAATATAAAATTTGTGCGAATCAATTTTAGAAAAAAATGGAAGTTGGCCAATATTTTTTGGAAAAGTAACCCATATGTAACGCTTAAAATTTTCAGAATCCACTTAATAATAACTTATTTATAATCATTGAATCTACATCCCAACTAAAACCACTCCACATTGGACTCTTCATAACAATCATCGACTGTGGAATCTCAAGCATAGCCTAACATCTGACATTTTCATCTAACAATCATCTGCCATTCTCAAAATTTTAAAATTTGGTCTCCACTTGATTAAGAATGAATCAAAATCACTCTAGTTAATGGGTGACATGGAAACACATCAACAAAAGGTTTAATGAAAAAAATTGGACAAATTCTAAAGTGCACAATGAAACGAGATAAGTTGTTTGTAAGAGAGGATTGCATTTTGAGATTGGTTTGAGTTTGATGAAACTCAATTGTAGTTTCTTTACGCATGTTAGAGGTACGATTTATATTGTATTTTCAATGAATTATAGAGAGTACATTTACTTCCTATAGAGTTCAATAAACAACATTTTCCATTGTACTTAAGTGTTCCATGACATGCATATTAATATATGAGTAGATGAAGTGCAAATGATGATAAAACAAGGCGAAGATTTGTCTTGCAGGAAGACAAAGCTTACAAATCAAGTTGGGATTAACCTATATAATTTGATTGGAAATGAGAGGTTATGTAGTTTGTAAGGGGCAAACATTTCCATACAAAGATACTGGATATTGTCACTAGGGAGTTTGCTAAAGTATATCACAAACATTGAGAGAGTAATCCTTTCCGGACCAAAATAATTCTTATCTTCTGTTCTGGCAGAGACGGGATTTGAACCCATCATTAGAATGAGAATATTATTAGCATTTAGAAAACATACATTGAGGCATCTTCATAAAAAGTATCAAACCAAACAAAATTTAGTGACATACAGGTAATAAAGAGAATGTAAAAGGCTGTGAGGAGGAGGATTACGAGATGAATCCAAATGTAGGAGGATAATGGTGGAACACTTAAGATCCCTTCCATGCGGGACTCCCAGATCACTATGGTTGACTTTTGTCTCTGTTCAACCAGTGAGTCTGAAAGTCAAGAAAAAAAGGAATAAAAATCAAAAGATCAAGATGGCCCTTCATAAGAGAGTTGTAATTACATACTTTGTGAATTGTATATAATACTCAAAAATATGTATATCTTATGAAGACTTGTATTTATAATTCTATTTGTTACAAATAATATTATTTTTTGTGTTACAGAAAGGTTTAATGAAAAAATTGGACAAATTCTAAAGTGATTAATGGAACAAGATAAATTGTTTGTAAGAGAGGATTGCATTTTGAGACTAAATTGAGTTTGACAGAACTTAGTTGGAGTTTCTCTACACATATTAGAGGTGCGGTTTATATTGCATTTTCAATGAAATATAAGGAGTACATTTAAGTCCTAATTGAGTTCAATAAACAACATTTTCATTTTCCTTAGGTGTTCCATGACGTGGATATTAATATATGAACACAAGATGTGGAAATGTGTAATAACCCTCCTATGGCTATGATAGTTTTCTCTTTGTTGTTGCTATGTTTAGTGAGTATTTTGGCTTAGTGTTTTCTTCAAACACTTGACATACATCCTCTAATATCCCCTTTAATCATCGTTGATATATTTGATACTATATTGTTGATGGTTTTAGTGTTGATTTTGGTCAAGCATTTTGTCAAATTGTTTGTTGTGACACCAACCTCTAATGTAGAAACCCCCTTAGTGACTGTTGTAGCTTATTATTGATGTAGTACTTTTTTCAAATGCTTTGTTTGCATACTCTAAGCCCTCTGTAAGACAACTTATTGAGACTTTTCATGGATAATATGGAGAGCGTAAATGCTCAGTTACCTAGGCTTAACCTGATAACCCAAATCTACAATTGTGATAAGGATGGCCTGCTTAGTTGAATCTCTATACAAATACAAGTAAACATGTTATTCATTGCAATGATGAATTAACCTTCATTGAAACTTGTCAGGAGAACATCCCTACGTATATAATAAATTGAATAAAAAAAACTTGTGCATATTGAATCGTCATCCAATTATCATA
>ML820423.1:76393-88111 GCA_009831015.1 Picea engelmannii | reverse complement strand
ATATATATATATATATATATATAATATAATAATCCAATAAATAAATAAACAAACAATAATATAACATAAATTCTCGATCTCCTTCCACTCTTAAAAACCATTCCCTTAAATTACATAAATTCTCAATCTCCTTCCATTCTTAAAAACCCTTCCCTTAAATTAAATTAAAACATATTAAGGAAGCTAAAAAAAATAAATAAATAACACAAAATATAAAAATTAACAAAATCTGAAAAAGAAAAATAAACAAAATAAGAAAAAGCCCAAAAAATAAACATAAAAATAAAAATAATAAAACTTAATAAAAATGTCAATGATAGCATTAATCAAAACTTTATAAAAATAATAAAACCTAAACAAATGCAGGTATAAATAAGGATGGGAGAGTGGTATTAGAAATGCGGAAATTAATACATGGATTTTTTTTTTGTAAAGAACAAGAGCTTGAGTATGGAGAGTTAAGGGGTAAAACTTAGGGAATGCGGAAGGAAAAATGGAAGCTGTGGAAATGTAGAGGATGTGAGAAAATTGGCAATATGTTGGACATATGACTTCTATTTTTTATTTCGTAAAATGTTGGACGAAGCTAACACATAGGGATATCCAATGAAAAGATGAACACAAACAATTTCTTTATTTTTGGTATACTTTTATTTTCTTTCTTTTATTAAAAAATAAACCATCCTCGTTGGCCTTGCATGAAGAAGAATTGCAATATCATAAATTGATTATGGATTCTTAAATACTTGTTGTGTTTTCATGATTAGTGGGTGATATTCATCTCACATTCTCAAAATTTTAAAATTTGGTCTCCACTTGATTAAGAATGAATCAAAATCACTCTAGTTAATGAAACGAGAGAAATTGTTTGTAAGAGGATTGCATTTTAAGACTAGATTGAGTTTGATGGAACTCAATTGTAGTTTCTTTATGCATGTTAGAGGTATGATTTATATTGCATTTTCAATTAATTATAGAGAGTACATTTAAGTCCTAATTGAGTTCAATAAACAACATTTTTCATTGTATTTAGGTGTTCCATGACATGCATATTAATATATGAATACATGATGCAGAAATGATGATAAAACAAGGAAAAGATTTGTCTTTTGGGAAGACAAAGCTTGCAAATCAAGTTGGGATAAACTTGTATAAGTTGATTGGAAATGAGAGGTTATGTAGTTTGGAAGGGGCAAACATTTCCATACAAAGATATTGGATATTGTCACTAGGGAGTTTGCTAAAGTATATCACAAACATTAAAATGAGAATATGATTAACAATCAAAAAACATGCATTGAGGCATCTTCATAAAAGGCATCAAACCAAACAAAATTTTGTGACATATAGGTAATAAAGAGAATGGAAAAGGTTGTGAGGATGAGGATGAGGAGATGAATCCAAATGTAGGAGGATAAAGGCGAAACACTTGAAAAAAAGGAAGAAAAAATCAAAATATCAATATGGCCCTTCAGAAGAGAGTTGTAATTACATACTTTGTGAATTGTATATAATATTCAAATATATGCATTAACATTATGAAGACTTTCATTTATAAATCTATTTGTTACAAATAATATATTTTTTTTTTGTTACAAAAAGGTTTAATGAAAAAAATTGGACAAATTTTAAAGTGCTTAATGGAACAAGAGAAATTGTTTGTAAGAGAGGATTGAATTTTGAGATTGGATTGAGTTTGACATAACTCAATTGGAGTTTCTCTACACATGTTAGAGGTATGATTTATATTGCATTTTCAATGAATTATAGGGAGTACATTTAAGTCCTAATTGATTTCAATAAACAACATTTTCATTTTACTTAGGTGTTCCATGGCGTGTATATTAATATATGAGCACATGATGTGGAAATGTGTAATAACCCTCCTATGGCCGTGATAGTTTTCTCTTTGTTGTTGCTATGTTTAGTGAGTATTTTGGCTTAGGATTTTCATCAAACACTTGACATACATAATCTAAGATCCCCTTTAATCATCGCTGATATATTTGATATTGCATTATTGATGGTTTTAGTGTTGATTTTGGTCAAAAATTTTGTCAAATAGTTTGTTGTGACACCAATATCTACTGTAGAAACCCCCTTAGTGACTTTGTAGCTTATTATTGATGCAAGACTTTTTTCAAACGCTTTTTTTGCATACTCTAAACCCTCTGTAGGACCACTTATTAATGTTGTTATAGTTGACTGTGGTTGTTGATAGGTTTCTCGAAGTTGTTTACATAAGATATGCAAGGTTTTGATTCCAAACAAGGTTTTACAACAAAATACCAAAGATAATAACTCAGCAAAATGATTGTCACAATAAGGAAATAGCACAAAAGGGATCCAGTTTTTATTACATATCTCTAAATTGTTACAAAGATGGATATAATCGTAAACAATCTCATCCCCCATAGTGAGAATATGGACTACAGGGACAACAAACAATCCCCCACAAGTATGTACGTCTTGTTGCAAGAGAACTCATCCCACATGCAATGGAAACCTGACCTATCTCTCAGGAGTACAACCTTCCTCAAGAAATACGACCCAACAATGGATATTTTGGCCTCATCAAGGGCTTACGGACCAACTGATAACCAAATTGGCCTCCACCAGATCTGCTGCCACAAAGAAATCAACCCCAAAATAAGAAAGTTTGGTCTCTTTCCAAGGGGACTCGCACAACACAAAAAATTCCCTTCATACACTAAACTCGGCACTCCAAGGAGGGAACTCAGCTCAACAACAATGGAAACTCGACCAACAAGTTGAAATCACCCCCTTTAACAAGAAAATCGCCCCCTGCTCCAGTAAAATCTACCCCTCGGTTCCAAACTCGCCCTTCACAAGATAATATGGCTTTCCCAAAGTCATGTTGAGATCAATTCCTTCTTCCAAATTTTCCTTCCCTTTTCTATTTTCCCAACTTCTTTTTTTCCATTTCTTTTCCCTCTTCTATAATTTCCCTTGTTTCCCTTTTCCTTTCTTTCCTTCTTCTATCCCTTTCTAGTTACCATACTTAGTCTCATTTCAAAAATCGGTGGGTTCGCGGGTCTTCATCCCCATCCATTTTCCTATGCCACAAGTCCCTCTGACCACCTTGCTATATTATGCTTAGCCTTTTTTTCAACATCGTGGGTTCGTGGGGCCGAGTTTTCATTCTCCAAGTTCCGCAATCTCCACTTTGCACCCAAAATTATGTGATCCTCATTTCAACCATCAGACTTGTCACGGGTCTTGAGTCCCTAAAAGAATTGTATTTCTCCTGTATGCAAGTTCGACCAACTGTTGTTCTACACTTGAATTATTTTTATCATCCACAACTGCGGGTTGGCGGGTTCGTGAATAATACATATTCAAAATTACTCTCGTTCGTCCCCGCCATTCTAGCTCTTTTTCCAATATGCATTGAATGTTGTTTAATGCTAACAACTAATTGTGCAAGATTCGAAGAGATTGTCATTAATGGTGAAAGACTCAAGGATATTATTCATTAAATTACATTAATTCACCATTTTCCAAAGGATTATGTTATTTTCATCTCTCCGAAAGGATTTATTTGAAGTTATTATTCAACTGAAGAATACTCCCATCAACCTAAATGGTAGTGACAACTAAAAATAAATTATGTGGAGATACTTTGAATATTTTTGGTCATGAAGACCAGAACTTTCAGTGGTCCATAGCATATTCATATTACTCATCTCCTCCTGCAGAAAAAGACGTAATCTGGACATCCAAAATTTCTCACGCAGGGTGTGTTCCTGAGGTATTCAATTGCAAAGAACTTCAAGTTGCATGGTGCATTGAGAAGTATGTATTAAGCTAGATAATTATACAACTCCAAGATCGTTCCCCCATTTCCCTTTCACTGCAAGTTTTTTCAAGATGTTGAAGCTCCCAGAGCCAACACTTACCTTCAAAGGAGAATACTATAGAGATTTTATGAAGAAACATAACAATGGGCTGGATCTCCTCCCTGAATATTTGGAGAATCCCGCAACTATTCCAGAAGACATAACCAAGATCCAGGTCGATTCTTTTAAAAACCCCTTTCAAGAGATTACGTGGTTGTTCACTAGGTTGACAGGTCAGGAAAGAACTGCTACCATTTCTTGCATGATTCTTTATATTTTATATTTTACAGTAAAAGAACAAGCTATCTTTGACTGGGGAAAATTGATTTCCATCGAAATCACATCCCAATTATCACATTACAAAAGGGACAACAAATTCTTTATGGCTTCCTATTTGGTATTTTCTATAGTGTATTGTTGTCAATTTCCAAACTTGACTATAAGTAAGAGGGTGAACTGTGAAATAGATCCAGTTGCCTTCTGGTATTAGGCATTGTGGAGACACAAGACTTCTCTGTATTTTTACGAAGTTTACAATGATTTTGTCTAAGTCTTCAAAGGGTTTTTGTTTGGTAAAAATACCCCCGATATATATGACCAGGCTAACAAATTCTTGGAGAAAAAGGGAATGATAGAACATACAGAAAATCACAGTGTCATCAGGATATTATGTTCCAAAGAAAATCCCTCTTTTCTTCCATACCATGTATCTAACAAATTGTTTATTACAAAAGTGCCAAGGAAATACAACTTCTGGTTACATTTTTTCCATGAAAAAAGGAAAAAAAAATGCATCCCCTTGCTGTGAAAGATTGGAGATTTCAATTTCAGGAACATAAACAAAATTGTCGAGTTTGCAAGCCATTTGAATAACGTGAGCTTAAAATATGTTGAAAAGATCAAGGGCTTTGAACCTAACAAGGTCTTTGTGGAACACATGCTTTCTATAGGATTCAATAACTTGTTCATTCAGACTACCTTGAATGAAGAAGAAGAATAAGGTAACAACCAAAGTACCCCTGTACACAAGGTTGGTGACCTAGAAACAATACTAAGTACTAATGAGTTGTATAAGAAAAAAGTAAAAGGTCCCAGTGAAAGGAGTGCCCAGTCTCCCGTTGTTACTCCCAAAACTACCACATCCTGGAGAAATGCTCCAATAGCTCACTCAGTTAGAAATATTGCCAACAATAGTTTAAGAGGTGGAGGAGAGAAGAATCCCCCCTCCGGGAAAATTGACAATTCCCATAAGTTTCCTATAAGAAAGAAAATAAAAAATTTGATACAAGAGGAAGAGGACAACCTCATAGAAAATGGCATCCAAATTTTTTCTTTGGATGACATGGAGCTGGAGGCAGAACAACCAGAAATTGTAACTCAACAAAATGTTTTATTGGAAGTTGCTACAAATTTGATTTGTAGTGAAGAGGAATCCTTCACTTTTCAAAGTGTTATTTTTTATAAGGAGTCTAAAAAATTGATTGTCGAAAGAGGTGATCAGAAAAATAAAAAAGGAAAATCTCTCTCAAAGGTCAACCTGAAAGACATGCGGCCGTCCCAAATCTCTAAAATTCACAAAGCAACCAATGATGCTCTTGACGATTCCATTGATGGGTTGGAGGCCAAAAATGCCAAGCTAAAAGAAAGGATCAGAGAGTTGGAGAATGCCTTAATGTCTCTTCCAATCCTGGTCAGCCCTTTGTCAATGATCAAACCAACCACACCCACCATTAAGTTGAAAGGATCTTCAAGCCTACTCACAACAGTGAGGAGTTATGTAGAAAAAAATATTAAGAAGAGAATGTCACTAATAACAAAGGCATGGGAGGTTTCGAAAAATATTATTTCTTTTGGCTCAAGGGACATGCCTTCCATGAATATATGCAAGTTGATCTAAAGAACAAAGAAGGTTTCTACACTGATGTTGTATTAACATTTGGAATCAAAGTCTCTAACATGACAGAACTGGGAAGAGAGGAGGATTTTCCTTCCCCGAGTCAAATAAAACAACTAAATGCTTGCTGGAAGGAAAAGATTAAAAATTTGAATAACATTGTTCAAGAATGCAATGAAGCCATCCTAAAAAGAGAAGAATTGTTCAAGAGACTCACGAAGATAGACCTAGCAAGAGATATTAATGAAGTATAAGACCCTAAATTAATTCTCAACTTAGTGTTTCTAACAAAACAACAATTTGACAAACAAGTTGAGATATTTAAAGGGCTACCAGTTGAATTTTTTTATGGCATACTCGAATATAATGAAGATGAAATAGAGAATTGGCTAGTTGATTATTCCGTGAAAAATCAAGATATTGAGGAAGCAGTATATGGTATTTCTCTTGACTTAAGATACTTGGAAGGTGAATTATTTAACATTAAAATCTGGCATGAAATAAACGTAGCACTAATGAAAATTTATATTGAAGATTGGTTCAGAAAGGAAATCAACAAATTAACCAAAGAAGGGAAAAAAACAATTGAGACGATTCCTATAACCATCAATGAACACAATAAAAGGAAAACAACAAGTAAGTGAAGACATGGGAGACCATCATAGTAAGTTCACAGTGATCACATTTTGCTTTCTTTATCAGTTTTTCATCCAGTTACTCTGCTTCTTTGGCTAGAAAGGTTTAACTGAAATCTGATAACTTCTTCCTGTCTTCTTTCCAAGTCTTGCTACTCTGCGTCGCCCTCCATTCTCCTTCTAAAAATTACTTCTTGTTCATATTTTCTTTATGGTCCGTGGGAGCCCCAATCCAAGTCCTAAGGAAAAACGCATTTAAATTTCAAAGCTTTGTAACAGACTATATATTTTTTCAGAAATCCCAAGAGAACTATTTTGGGATTAGTTTTGACTGTACTTTGTAACTCTGAGTTTTGAATATAAATTATTTGAGATTGATCTATCATTATATTTATTTGAACTCTCCATATTTTACTCTATTAAATTTCTCTTATGCATGCAGACCATCTTCTTTTATTTTATGTGATAAAAAATCTTTAGTTTAACTATGATGGATGTGAGGAAATTTTATCTATCTTTTTTAAATGTATGAAGTGTGCGGTTCCTGGTCATTTCTCAAGAACTCTCTTAAAGAAAACAAAACATTTTCTTTCTTGTTATTTTTCTTGCAATCTTTATATTTCTTTGATTATCATGATGAACTTCTACAAATTCCCATATTCTAAAAATATAGAGTCCCGAGAAAATCTTAAAACAAAGAAGAGTACCACCTCTATAAAAACACAGGGGGATTTGTATCCCCGTGAGGTTTTCATTTTGGTCCTAACGGATTCAAGTGTCAACAAGTCCAAACTATTGCACAGATGGATCTACCTCCTCAATATGAATACAAATGGAAAATCCGAATGGTTTTCCCCGCCAATGGCTAAGGTGGAATCTTTCACCACCAAAAATTGATAAGTTAGGGTGGAATATTTCACCACCAAAACCAATCCAAACCAGAGTTTATTCCAAACCCTTAAAGGCTCCAAGAGCTCTCCAAATCAAATCAAATAATCATCAACATAATGAGAGAATGAACTTTCATCTTTCTTTTATCTCCCCTTTCACTTTTTTGCTGACCCTTTTACCTTTTTACCCTCAAGTGACTTTTTAATTTATGTTTGGTAAAATCACTTTATTAATTTATTAACCCTTTTACTCCAAAAAATGTTGTATTTAACTTTAAAGAATTTATGGGCTCTGGAAGTCACTTTTCATCTTCTCCAACATTTAAAGCTCTTCATTCTGGCTCCAATGAGCTATTACACCAAGGTACCCCTCTTAGATAATTTATTAAAATGACAACCTTAGTGTAATCCATTAAATTATGCTCAATAATACTCCCAAATTAAGGAAGCAGTTGAAATGCAATGGAATCGAAATCTGACTACGTGAGAATGATCCCAATGATGAAAGATGATAATATGACCTCTAAAAGCATCATATAACTCCTCCAAACCACTCGAGCTTAGTGTTAACCTCAAATTACCTCTCTAGTCAACATGACATAAACCCATAAGGTTATCTCCAACTGCAAAGTAAGAGAATCCAAAAATGGGGACATTACAAAGTGATGATAAACCAAGGGAAATATTTGTCTCAGGGGAAGTCAAATCTTACAAATCAAATCAAGATAAACCTATATAAGTTGATTGGATATTAGAGGTTCTACAGTTTGGAAGGGGAAAATGTTTCCATACAAAGATATTGGATATTGTCACTATGGAGTTTTCTAAAGTATATCACAAACATTAGGATGAGATTATTATTGAAAATTAGAAAACATGCATTGCAATGTCTTCATTATGTTGGTTGTGGAGCTTGATTATGTTCCTGATTCAGAGGTCTTTGTTTTCATCCGTTTTTTATACCCCATGAATACTGTACATTCTGGAAGATTGTACACCCCTCCACGTGGGGGGGTTGCAGGGGGGGCTTTGCATGTAAATATATATTGTAATTTCATAGTAAATATGGATTGTTCATTATAAGGTTGCAGATCTGACGGTAGAATTTATGTTAGGTTTTTTTTTCCCTAGAAGGCAATCCTCTTTTATGAGGGAATTGTATTACGGTTGTGTATTATTGTGAATATTGTATTATGAGAGAAGAGACCGTGAGAGAAAGAAGAGGAAGCTACAATGGGTGTGTTGTAGGTTCTATCCCTTCATTTTTCTGGATAATAAAAAGGAAGGACCTGACAATTTCTCTGGTGGACGTAGTCCACACTGGGTGAACCACGTATATATGTGTCTCTATTGTATTATGTATCTTCTATGTTTTATTTCCGCATTTTTTTAATTTTATTTCTCTGTGATCCTGTTTTTCTAACAACTGGTATCCAACGAGAGGTAACTTGTAGGAAAATAGGGTTCCTAGTTCAAGTGGGTGCAATGACAGAAGATGGAAAGTTTAGGGTCGAGAAATGTAACGCCAAAAACTACTAGTTATGGAAGATGCAGATGGAAGATTATTTATATCAGAAAGATCTATTCCTGCCATTGGGCAGAATAGCAAAGAAGTCGACGGCCATGAAGGACGAAGAATAGGAGGTTCTTGACAGAAAGGCACTAGGAACGATATGGCTGATCCTAACAACATCGATGGCTTTCAATATTTCAAAAGAAAAAACAACAAAGGAGTTGTTGGACGCATTGGATAAACTATATGAAAAACCCTCGGCGTCCAATAAGGTATTCCTAATGAAGTGATTATTTAATATGAATATGTCAAAAGGTGGGTCTGTTGCAGATCATTTAAATGGATTTAATATGGTTAATAATCAACTAAGTTCTGTAAAAGTGGACTTTGATGATATGGTCATGGCTCTTCTAATCTTGTGTTCATTACTAGAAAGTTATAATGGCTTGGTCATTGTTGTAAGTAACTCTATTTCTGGTTCAAACATTCTAAAATTTGATGATGTTTTTTATGTTATCCTTAGAGAGGAAATGTGACGGAAAATGACAGGTGAGACATCAGGTAATGCATTAAACATGGAGAACAAGGGAAGACAGAAGAATAGAGGAAAGGGCTCAGGGAATTGCGAGAATTCTAGGAAGGGCAGATCCAAATACAGACTGGGAAAGATAGAGTGTTGTAATTATGGGAAGAAAGGACATCCGAAGAAAGATTGCAGAGATCCAAAGAAAGAAAGAGATGGATAGAAGGAGAAAAATCAAGAAGCAAATGTAACAAGTGATGTGTTACAAGATGCTTTGATTCTTTCTGTATATAATATTTATGACTCTTGGGTAGTAGATTCAGGGGCTTCATTTCATGCCACACCCCATAGGAAAAATTTTCTAGATTAAGTTCAAGGTGATTTTGGACAGGTTCATTTGGGTGATGATGCACCATGAAAAATTGTTGGAATGGGTAAGGTACAAATAAATCAAAAGAATGGAAACCAATGGTTTTTGAAAGAGGTAAGACATGTTCCATATCTAAGGAAAAATCTAATTTCAACAGGGCAGTTGGCAAGTGAAGGTTGTATATCCATATTTACAAATAAGGCATGGATACACAACACTTTGGCATCATAGGCTTGGACACATGAGTGAGAATGGGATGCAGACACTTCACAAAAGGAATTTGTTGCCAGATCTTAAACAAATTGATTTGGATTTTCGTGAGCATTGTGCTTATGGAAAATATAAGAGAGACATATTTCTCAAAGTTGAAAAAGAAAAGAACAGTAAAAGGTTAGAGCTTGTGCATACAAATGTATGGGAACCAGATCAAGTATCGTCTCTTGGTGGCTCTTGTTATTATGTTACATTTATTGATGATGCAACTAGAAAAGCTTGGGTTTATTGCATTCAACAAAAATGTGATGTTTTTTATACTTTTAAGAAGTGGAAAGCTTTGGTTGAAAATGAGACAGGAAAAAGGTTGAAGTGTCTAAGATCAGATAATGGAGTTGAATATTGCAGCAAAGAGTTTGATGATTACTGTTCATACCATGGATTTGTAGAGAGAAAATGGTTCCAGGAACACCACAAGAAAATGGTGTGTCAGAAAGTATGAACAAGACAATCATGGAGTGTGCAAGGAGTATGAGATTGCATGCTAGGTTGCCCTTACAGTTTTAGGAAGATGTTGTAAATATTGTTGTTTACTTAATAAACAAAGGACCTTCAATCTTTTTGTATAATGGCATTCCAGAGGAGGCATGGACAGGTGATCTAGAATCTTTTCGTCGGGTGACTTATTAAAGAACTGTATTAAATTAGCATAAACAAAATTACACCGTAAAGAACGAAAAGCTCAAAAGGAAAGAAATATAATCATGCAATATGAATACAAAGAACTTGATAACAGAGTTTGTCCCTGGTGGACTACATCTCCAAGTCCTGCTCTCAAATGGGTAGGTCTTTTTATTAACTCCACAAAAGAATTGGGCGAAATACATAAGTATACCTCATTCTGGAGTTAAGCTACAAAAGATTTTCTTAGATAAAAAAAACTAACACCACCATTGCGTTCTTGGCGTCGTTTTACCTAAAAATGACAGTCTCCACGCCTCAATCTGAGTCAGACACGTTTTGGCCCAAGAGGCACCCTTACCTCAATTCGTGTGCCACTGCTCCTACAATAAATGTTGAGAAATCTCGAAAAGTGTGCCCCAGTCCGTACAATTCTGTAGGGGCGCGCTCAGACTCCTCTCTCGTGCTCTATTCTGAAACATTGACCGAGGGCCTCCTTATATACTATCTCGTGGGCGATTGTGCATTGATGAGGTTGTTGGCACGTTGGTAGGCGGAGCTAAATTTAGAGTGTTTAGTTGGCGGAGATCCGGGGTTCGAATCCAAAGGGCCTCCCCTTTTTTAGCATACAAATTTGGCGCTTTGCTAAACCGATGGCAGAGATTCTGGTGGTGGTTAAGTTTGGTGGATATGCTAAATATAGCGGAATATGCTACTAAAATGGCAGATAGTTGGCATATGCCCCTAGGCTGGCGGAGGCTGTGGTCATATGGGCCAATACATATAGGCCCAACCCCTTTCCTTTGGCGCATACATAAACATTAAACTTTAAATAAACATTTCACCATATTATAAACAAGAACTAATGTATGGTGTCTTGGTTAGCGCGGAGGTGTGGGGCTTCTAGGCTAGTGAGAGGTCATGTGTTCGACTCTTGTGGAATCATAAAAAAAATTTACACACATCAACCATTGGAGGGGTGCCACGTGGTAGCCCATGACTGGGCCACGTGGCACCGTAGAATTTGTCCACAAAACTGCCACTTGTCGCAATCTGATTTTCCCATGAAATTGACATGTGTCATCACATAACTTGCCCACGTGTATGCCATCCTTGCCAAGTCATCCCATGCCAACTCA
>ML820423.1:45656-75518 GCA_009831015.1 Picea engelmannii | reverse complement strand
GAGATAAATCCTCAGCAGTTGATCACTACAGGTCCCAATTAGTAGGTCGAGAGAGAGTTAGCCCGGTGGTGACTAGGAGTGACAGGGAGAAGACGCGTGTCAACGGTCGATTAGTCAAGTAGATTGAGTGTGAGTCTAGATGGCTCAAAGTTAACTATTTTTCAGAGTGTGACTCCAAAGGATTCAAAGTACTCTTCTGAAGCATTGAAGTGCGAGTCCAATGGAGGGAAGATCTTGATCGTATATCTATGAATGGAGAGATGGTATAGTAAACATCGCTCTGTCATGAGTCCCACCGAAGTTAAGAGGCGAAGTGTTAATTTTGTGAATGATGTGGCTTGCTAGCAAGGCGGTCAGGATGTTCCTAGAAAGACATATGTAGATCAATAACTGGTTGATTATTTAAGTGGAGTCCGGTGGGATAGACGAACCTTGGGTGTCAGACGGATCTCAATCGTTGGTCGGGAGACTATGATGTGCTTCTACGTCGTCCATCGAGGAGAAGAGAATTTTCCTCAATACCTTGAGTTCGAAGCAGTGAAACTCCTCAAACTGTTCTAACTCCGAATGGATGGTATCGCGAGAGAATATTCGTCGATACTATATCCGTCGGAGGTGAACGTAGAGTGCACCAAGAGAAAGTCTCAGTGCTGACCCCTGTAAGTGGACGTGGATAGAGATTCCACAGTGGCAAGCTAGGTTGATGCCACATCGACACCATGCTATTGCCACATCAGATGGAATGAGTTGCAGGATACCACGTGGCAGTGAGTAAGTTGTCGACCTTGAGAATCAGGGAAAACCTTAGGAGGGCATAACTTCTGATCTAGAGCTCGGAATTGAGCAAGAGTACAGTCATTGGAAATCTCTTGATGACTGGAATATGATGAAATGATTGGGAAGAGGTTTTGAGATATTTTAGAAAAAGAAAAATTCTAATGCCCCATTTCTAAAAGGGATACTTAGGGGTTGGGTGTGTTACATAGTGGTATCAGAGAAGAGTTCAAACTCTAGGCTTGAATGGGTCACCAAGACCGCTTAAGATTGTTTTAAAAAAAAGGATTTTTTTGTTGTCTAGAATGCATGATTCAAAATACTGACATGAAATGCTAATGGTGATTGTTTTTTCAACATGTAGGATGAATTGAAAAGTTCACAGAAGTGAATGGTGTAGTACAATATGGATGACCTATCGCACCTCAGAGATGAAGAGTTTGATGGCCGGAAGGATAGGGAAACCCCTCTAGATTTGATGGCCATTGTGAGAAGTCTGAAGGTAGATAATGAGAGGCTTATGAAATCCCACGCTGAATACATAGAGATGAATGCAGTCCTGCTACAGAGTCTGTCCGAAATTCAAAAACATTTGCAGCAAGGTCCTAGCAATGCAGAATTACAATAGTTGGAGAGGTTGAAAACCCCTTCGGATGCTCAAAAGCATGGATTGGTTCACAACAATGTAGGAATGAGTTCTTCCAAAAGGAAGCATCGGGGTACCAAGAAAGGTGAATCGAGTGGAGGCGTTCCCACGAAGTCCTCTAGTCTAAAAACTCTTTCAGCAGAACAATATAGTGGTGGCACAAAATCTAACATTTCTAAGAAGAGGAGGAAGAATTCTCGAAGTTTTCTAACTGAAGAATTCAAGAAAGCTAAGCCACCTACCTTTGATGGAAAAATAAAGAAAGGAGAGGAGGTCGAAGCATGGCTATTTATCTTGAAAAAGTACTTTCGAGTACATAATTATTCAGACAATACCAAGGAAAGAATTGCAGTGTTTAACCTGAATGGTGGGGATTCCATTTGGTGGGAAGACCTCAAGGAAATCAAAAGGATAAATGAAAGCAAATTAACATGGAAGCAGTTTGAGAGATAATTTTGTAAAGCTTACCTATCTCAAAAATGTTATGATGACAAAATAAAGGAATTCTATGAGCTCAAGATGGGGCAACTTACCTTGGATGCGTATGCAAAAAGATTTATGGAGTTGTTGAGGTATGTTCCCTACTTTAAGGATGAGAAGGCGAGAATCCATCGTTTTCTCAGTGGGTTACCACAATCCTACCAAGATCTAATTGATTTTGACAAAACCGAGACGTTGGAAGACACCATTTAGAAGGCCAAATGTTGTTACGATGAGTCTTCCAAAGATTGGAAAAGAAAGGACAAGAGTGGATTCCAAAAGAAGGGATTCAAGTCTTTTTCCTGAAAGAATTATGGGAAATATGCACAGATAGGTTAGCCAAGTAGGAGTGTGCATCAACAAAATTTTCCGTCTCAAAGCAGGAATAAACCAACAAAGAAAGCAAGGGAAAGAGCAGAGGAGCCCAAGAAAGGAACTTTGCAATGTTGGGGATGTGGAGAGCCACATCTATTGAGGGATTGTCCCCATAGGCAGCATGACAAAAAAAGAGTGTATAATGCGCAGGAGGCAGCTACAATCAATGACGTAGCCATGAGTGTACCAAGAATCTATGCAGCGGTAGAAAATCGACAAGCAGACCACCAAGCCTCTGTGGTGGAATTGGAAGGTATTAATACTGAACAACCAATTTCAATTTTAATTGACCCATGATCTAATCTTAGTTATGTTTCAACTCGAGTGGTTGAGGCATATTCATTACAGAGAAAGAAGCATGCCAAAGCGTGGCTAGTTCAGTTAGCCACTGGAACAAAGAGGAAAGTGGTGGAAGTAGTTGAAGCCTGTCCAATTAGGATGAAGGGATTTCAAACCCAAGCGGTTCTAAATGTTCTACCCCTTGGTCCTTATGACGTGTCATTGGGCATGGATTGGTTAGTTGCCCATAAAGCAAAATTAAACTGTTATGATAAAATTCTAGAATGTGAAGATGAAAAAGAAAATACTAGAATTTTGCAAGGCATTTGAAAGCTAGTCTCTGTGAGACAAATATTAGCATTGCAGCTCAAGAAGTTTAGCAGAAAAGGGTGTCCCATGTATGCTATACAAGTACTAAACTCGACAGAATGCTGAAGATCACCTAGTGCTATGGGAATTTAGAGATGTGTTTCCTGAGGTGCCTGGATTACTTTCGAAAAGAGACCTTGACTTTTCAATCGATCTCATGCTTGGAGCAATGTCAACATCGAGAGTTCCTTACCGGATGAGTACACCCGAGTTGGTGGAACTAAAGATGCAGTTGAAAGAGATGATGGGCAAGGGTTACATCAGGCCGAGTGTGTCCCCATGGGGAGAACCCGCCCTATTTGTAAAGAAGAAAGATGGTACCTTAAGACTATGCATCGATTATAGGCAGCTAAACAAGATGACCATTAAGAACAAATACCCTTTGCCTAGACTAGACGATATCTTTTATCAACGTAGAGGAGATACAATTTTCTCAAAAATAGATTTGAGATCGAGATATCATCAAGTCAGGATTTGTTGTGGTGCCATTTGGACTTACAAATGCACCAGCTACATTCATGTGCTTGATGAATAGTGTGCTCAACAATTATTTAGACAAGTTTTTCTTTGTATTTGTGGACGATATTTTGGTGTATTCCAAGAATCAAGAGGAGCATGAAGAACACCTCAGAATGGTGTTACAGGTGTTAAGAGAGCATCAAATGTATGCCAAATTCAGCAAGTGTGATTTCTTTAAAAAAGAAACCTAGTATCTAGGCCATGTAATCTCAGTTGAAGGAGTCGCAGTAGACCCTGTAAAGATCAAGGAAATCATGGATTGGTCTGCCCCTAGAAGCATGACAGAAGTGAGATCCTTCATGGGATTGGTTGGATATTATAGAAGGTTCATCAAGGGATTCTCCAAGATCAGAAATTATATTACCTCATTACAAAGAAAGGGAAAGAGGTTCGTGTGGTCACCAAAGTGCGAAGATAGTTTCCAGCAACTGAAGCAGTTGTTTACCAACGCCCCTGTTTTAAAGATTGTCGACCCAAAAAAAGACTTCTTGGTTTGCACAGATGTTTGCAAAGAGGGACTCGATGGAGTTCTCATGCAAGAAGGACAAGTGGTTTTTTATGAATCACGAAAGTTGAACGAACATGACCAGAAGTATGTTACCCACGATCTAGAACTTGCAGCAATTGTACATGCATTGAAGATGTGGAGACATTACCTGCTCAGGAGGAGATTTATCCTCATGACTGACCATTGTGGTCTGAAGTATTTATTCGACCGACCAAGGTTGAATGCTAGACAGGCTTGGTGGATGGTGTTGATTAGTGAATTTGACTTCAAAATCAAACATATAAAAGGAAAAGAGAACAAAGTAGTTGACACGCTCAATCGAAACGTTCAGACAATACACTTAGCAGTAGCAAGTGTAAGAGAGTATGACATTTAGCAGAGGATTAAAACCCTCTTGACGGAAGACGAGTTCTTCAAACAAGTGAAGGAAAAATGGCAGCAAGAACCTAAGGAAAAGAGGTACGAAGGATATCAGCTAAGGACTGATAATATGTTGTTGTACAGTAACATGTTATACATGCATGATTCAACGGATTTGAGGCGCTTGATTATGGATGAGTTCCACAAGAGGCCATATGTAGGTCACCCTAGTTACCAAAAAATGGTGACAGCAGTTAGACAACTGTATTATTGGCTTGGGATGAAGCAAGACATTGTTTATCATATTGTGAAATGTTTGGAGTGCCAATAGGTGAAAGTCGAGCATCAACACCCTACTGGACTATTGCAACCCATACAGATACCAGAATGGAAATGGGTAGTGATTTCCATGGATTTTATTACGGGGATACCAAAGACAGTCAAACAACATGATGCAATAATGGTTGTAGTGGATAAGTTGAGCAAGGAAGCTCATTTTATTCCCATAAAATCTACTTTTAAATCCATAGATGTTGCCAATGTTTTCATGAAAGAGATATTCAAGTTGCATGGTTTTCCCAAAACCATAATCTCAGATAGAGATGCTAAGTTCACCTCGAATTTCTGGTGAATCTTATTTGTAGGTTTAGAAATGCAGTTGGCGTTTAGCACGGCCTACCATCCTCAAATAGATGGTTAGATTGAAAGGGTGAACATAGTGTTAGAAGATATGATACGAATGCATGTTATGCATCGACCCAAGAAATGTGAAGAATATCAACCTTTGGTAAAATTCACATACAACAATGGTTATCAAGAATCATTGAAGATGAGCCCGTTTGAGGCTCTATATGGGAGGAAGTGTAGAATTCCAATTAGTTGGGACAATCCAGTGGACAAAATCACACTTGACCTGAATTACTAAAGGAAATGGAACATGTAATAGTTAAGATAAGGCAGAACCTGAAAATTGCCCAAGATAGAGAGAAGAGCTATGTTGATAGCAAGAGAACCCCCAGAGAGTTTAAAGTAGGAGAACATGTGTATCTCCAGGTGAAACCCAAGAGGAGTTCCCTGAAAATGGGGATGTGTGCTAAGTTGGCTCCCCGATATTGTGGACCATTTGAAATCCTAGAGAAAATAGGACCAATAGCATACATACTTTCTTTACCACCTACTGTTAGAGAACATAATGTATTCCATGTGTCTTTGTTAAAGAAATATGTCCATGATTTTAATAATGTTATGGATTGGACATTAATACAGATGGAATCAAAGGGAGAATTCCAGCTAGGACCTCAATGCATATTGGATAGGAAAGAAGCAATGCTCCGGAACCAAGCCATCGCATAGGTCAAGGTGCAATGGAAGCACTTTGGAGCAGATGAAGCTACATGGGAGTTAGAAGATGCCATGAAAATGGCATACCCATTTGTGTTTACTGTATAATTGTAAATACATGGTGTTTTAAACATCGAGGACAATGTTTCTTTAAGGGGGAGGGGAATGTAACACCATGTTTTCTCCCAAGATTGTAATTATGCACAAACTTCATATGTTAACATTATGAGGCATGCAATTGTGTTCTGATTTAATATAAACACCAAATTGTTGACTGAGAGGGAACAACCTTGATAAGTATTGGCCATGATAAACCAAAGGAAATTGATGAGGCAGAGGGAGTGATGGAATGGTTGAGTGAAGTGGAGTTGATATGCATCAGTGAAGAAAATAGGAAGCTTGCACAACAAGCTAATCTGTGCTTGCAAACATAATAACTTCACCTACCAACACACCAGACTAATTCGGAAACCACGTGATCATTAAGAGAAGGTCGCAGAGGTGGTTGAGTAGTAATGACTGTGGCAGTTGGCCCATACAGAGAGAGAATGGCCAATTGACTAACTGACAAGGGAATGCACCATAGAACCACCCCTTCAAATTATGAAGGGTAGACTGCAGGTTACGTCTACATGACAAGATCCCGAGGGGATGGAGAAGAAGACCAAAGGAGGAGCACACACAAGGGGTAATTGGATAGGAGGAGAGGCCCCGCAACAGAGATTGCACCCAAAGACAGAAGAATACAACGAAAAATAGAGCAGGAAAGAGGATCAGAAACGAGCAATAGAGCGCAAAAGCGTAGATGTATTGACTGAGAAAGAAAAGAATAAATTTCTGGAAGAAAATAGGAAGTTCGTCTAAGTTGTTGATGATCACCCTGAACAGAGAAGACCCGAATTTCCGAACTGGAGCAATAATGAACTATAACTTGGTGCTTACTAGACAAAAACCGACACAGGTAAGGGGAGGTCATCGAGGAATTGTTGAGCAGAGAAGGGACTCCCTTGTGCAAAGAAAATCAAGTTGAGAAACCACTTGATAAACCTTTAGAGACCTGAAGCTCTGTGGGAGGTGGCAACTTATGCTATGTTAGAGGAGAATGGAGAGTAACCTTCTTGGATCATCACAGAGTTAGAACCTTGCCGAGTCAATTTCCTTGGTTGTATCATGGCTTGGCACGTGGGTGGTGTGTTGTAGAAAGTGACTCTACAACAAGGTCTAAGGTTGGGAGAAAAGACATCCTCTCTCAATCAGTTGGATTGAAATATTTCTTATCAGATAAGTGTTTCCTGTACTGAACTCACTGTGAATGATATATTTGAATGCTTATGAATGGAACAATTGTATGACAACATATATGAATTTCTGAATCTAAGAGAAATACTATGTATTTACTCGCGACTTTGAATGCTCTAAGATGAGCTATGTTATGATGTTTATTATTGCTTTGTTAAATTGTAAAAACGACTAAATGTGAATTACTACCTATTCGAATACTCTATATTTACTCTTGTGAGGAGAGTATGAAAATCATGTGAGGTATTAACCTTAAGTCTGATAGCTTGTAATGGCCATAGAACTTATTTCGAGTCTTTGAAAGTCAGGATTGAAGTATTGCAGAACTTGAAAAACGACTAAGTTCTTGAAACAAACAATTATGACTCTTTAAAACCCTGTGTTAGTCAGCAGAGGGCAGCAATTGTCGATCTTAAGAGATCGGGACCGTTGATCGATGGGTTGTTTGGAGTTAAAGCGTCGAAGAGATCCCTCAAACATTGTGGGAAAGACTCTGAACAAGAGACTCCAAAAGGAACCTTTAGGAGTGAGGTTTTCGGAAGGGAATTTCATGTGCTGTGAGAATAACCCAGAACGAGAGACTCTAAAATTGAGCATGTGTGGGCTATAGATCCAAAAGCTGACGAGATAAATCCCAGTCATTGATCACTACAGGTCCCACTTAGCAAGTCGAGAGAGTTATCTCTATGGTGATTGGGAGTGACAGGGAGAAGATGTGTGTCAACATTTGATTAGTTGACTGGATTGAGTGCAAGTCTAGATGGATCAGAGTTAACTGTTTTTCGGAGTGTGACTCCAAAGGATTCAAATTACTCTTTCGAAGTGTTGAAGTGTGAGTCCAATGGAGGGAAGATCTCGACCATAGATCTGTGAATGGAGAGATGGCACGGTAGTCTTCAATCTGTCGTGAGTCCCGCTTAAGTTAAGAGGCGAAGTGTCAACGTTGTGAATGATGTGGCTTGCCAACAAGGCGGTCAGAACTTTCCTAAAATGACAGATATCGATCAATAATTGGTTGACAAGTTGAGTGGGGTCCAGTGAGATAAGCGAACCTTGGGTGTCAGACGGATCTCAATCATTGGTCAGGAGACCGTGATGTTGTTCTACGTCGCCCATTGAGGAGAAGAGAATATTCCTCGATACCTTGAGTTCGGAGCAGTGAAACTACTCAAAATGTTCTAACTCCGAATGGACGGTATCGCGAGGGAATATTCCTCGATACTATATCCATCAAAGGTGAACGTAGAGCATGCCGGGAGAAAGTCTGAGTGCTGACGACTGTAAGTGGACGTGGATAGGGATCCACAGTAGTAAACTGGGTCGATGCCACATTGAGGCCATGTTTTCTCCACGTCAGATGGCACGAGTTGCAGGACGCCACATGGCAATGAGTCAATTGTTGACCTTGAGAATCCGATAAAACTTTAGGAAGGCATAACTTTTGATCCAAAGGTCATAATTGAGCATGAGTACAATTGTTCGAAAGCTCTTGATGAATGGAATATGATGAAACGATTGGGAATAGATTTTGAGATATTTTAGCAGAAGAAAATTTATAATGCCCCATATCTAAAAGGGATACTTAGGGGTTGGGTGTGTTACATTAGCCTACATCCAGAAGGGGGTTTTGGAAAGGATCAAGAAATTTTGTTTTAACTTTTTATGGAAAGGAAGCAATGAGTATAAGGGATCGCACCTGCCCAAATGGAAGTTGATAGCTACACCTAACTCTCAGGAGGGATAAGGACTCAAATATATTCACTAGTTGTCATCTTAGGAGTTAGGGATTAATGATGAGGTGAGTCAAGGATGGGAGTCATTTTCTGTCTAAACTTAGAAGATCTTATATAAGGCTGAGTGGGGATCATGTTAGGTAGCTAGAGAGATAGTGGGGGGGGCAGAGAGCCCATAGTGATAATAGTGGAGGCCATTCAATGTAAGGTGGACTAGGTCCACTATGGTAGTTAGATATAATAAATGAGTAGTTAAATATAATAAATGTAAGATGACTTCTTAGAAGGTTCTGCTTCTAGAAGACTCCTCCTCTATAATGTTCTTAAGTAATGGTAGCACTATATAAAGGGTTTAAATCAATATAATGGGATATGAAGATAAATATTGTATTTGGAGCGTAGCTCAATAGGAGGATGCCCCCTCGAAGAGGCAAGTGAACAGGAGATGATCTCTTCCATAATAAGATCCATTGTATGGTGTTGCCCTACCTCAAGGGTTTGATATAATAAAGTGGTGGTTTTCTATATTGTTCCATATATCTTGTGTGGTGATTGTATTCATTTATATTTGGTACTATTGTGGTATTTTGTATTCGGGTATTTGGTATTTAAAAAGTGGTATCAGAGCACTTTCCTTGGCAGGAAGTGTGGGAAAATATATTTTTTTGCAGATTTATTTTTTCAGAAAAAAAAAAAAAGAGGGCCGCAACATTCCAGATGATTCCTGTAGGTTTTCGTGAAAATTTTTCAAAACTAGTTGTAGATTCGAGTTCCTCTGATAAAAACACCCAATTTAAAAAAAAAAATCSTCTGAAACAAAGTCTAGGAAGTCAATTTATTTTCATTTTAAAATCTGCAATTTTCAAGGTTTTTCTTCCACGGAYAGCCGCGTGATTTTTCTRATTTTTGTAGCATCCAGGGMTGATTTTTTCAAAACAAATTGCATATTTGAGTTCCTTTCACAATTTCATCCAATTTCATAAAATAAAAATCGTCTAAATCGAAGCTCTGRAAGTAAAGATATCGTTGATTTAAAATCAACTATTTTTTGGGGTTTTTCGTGACAGCGACGGGACTGCAAAGTTCATAACTTTTCATAGGGTGCTCAGATTGCTACCAAATCAATACCATTGGATAAATTATTTTAAGAGATTTCTTTTGGTATATTTTATATGGTGTTTTCAATGGTTATTTCCTCTCAAACCCTAAAAGAAATTATACAGATGACTGAAGAATTCAAAGCCCAATTGAATGACACATTGCATGACTTTGTAAATGGCCTCACAGACAGCCTCAATGATAGTTTTCGTAGTATTCAAAATTCATTGGATAGCATGCATGATAGATTTCTTATGGCGGCCATCAGGGATGAATATAATCAAGAAATATATGTTTGGTATGATTTTGAGGCCGATTGTGATAATTGGTATATGGATAGTTGTTGTTTCTAGGATGACAACCACTTTCATATTTTATTTGATGGTCCTTATCCACCTTTTGTAGAGAACATCAATGAGACAAATCGGGAGCCAATGATTATTACCAGTGTCCATCATGCATATTCTACAATGGTATTATTCCTTCCAGATTCTGCTATGTGGATGGATTTTTTTATTTGGATCCACATGACAGGTGTTAGTCTTTGGAGCATCATTTTGAGTTGGTTATTGGGTTCTGAAATCTTCCACAGGGAGTTCACATGAACACTTGGACATGGGACCCAAGTTTACAATGACGGTTGGACTACTTCAGCATGGTGACTTTCCTTTCTACATGGAACCTTGGTTCTCCAATCTTCTTCAACATTATGGTCCACAATTATCCATGGGATCCTGATATATGGTTGTACATCAAGCGTTGACGATAACGCTTTCATAAGGGGGATGGAATGTTAGGTAGCTAGAAAGGTAGTGGGGGGGATCAGAGGGCACATAGTGATAATAGTGGAGGTCATTCAATGTAAGGTGGACTAGGTCCACTATATTATTAAATAAGACCCACTATGGTAGTTAGATATAATAAATGTAAGAGGACTTCTTAGAAGGTTCTGCTTCTAGAAGATTCTTCCTCTAGAATGTTCTTAGGTAATAGTATCACTATATAAAAGGTTTCAAGCAATGTAATGGGATATGAAGATAAATATTGTATTTTGAGCGGTAGCTCAATAGGAGGATGCCCCCTCGAAGAGGCAAGTGAACAGGAGAGGATCCCTTCCATAATAGGATCCATTGTATGGTGTTGCCCTACCTCAAGGGTTTGATATAATAAAGTGGTGGTTTTCTATATTGTTTCATATACCTGTGTGGTGATTGTATTCAGATATCTTTGGTACTATTGTGGTATTTTGTATTCATGTATTTGGTACTTAACAGATCCCGACAAATTAGTTTGGGCGATGAACAAGACTGGGGATGATTACACTGCGAAGCTCAACTATCTATCTATGCAATCCCTCAGTCCCGTTGAGATCAAATGGTGGTGGTCAAAATTGCAAAAGGTTAAGGCTCCACCTAAAAGTATACTATTCATGTGGTTGATTTTGAATAATAGAGTATTGACTTGGGAAATGCTTCAAAAGAGGAACAAGATTGGTCGTGGAAGGTGTTCATTGTGTTAATTTTTTGTAGCAGCGGAAGGTGTTTCCCTCATGCCTAAAGCCCAAAGGCATGCATGGGACTTTTAATTTTACCCATATCAACCTAAACAGATTAGCCTAAGTTTTTACTTGGGAAATTTAGCCAATTTTTGTTGTGAGTGGATTGTGGGTCCCTGCCAAAGAGGGGCGCTCAGCCTTAGTGTTGAGTGGGGCCCTGCCTTGAGGAATGAACCCTTTAGTGTTTAGTGGGGTCCAGAGAGAGGAGGTGCCTCAATATGGACCCTTGAAGCGTATGTTGGGCACTGATCCCAAGGGAACAAGGAGGGAGGCTGGGTATAGAGCAAGGATAAGGGTGTTGGGTTTCTCATTCAGTCATTTGGTGAGAAAGAGGAGAGTGGGAGCAAGGTAGAGAGAAGGCAGAGAGGAGTTGTTGTTGAAGGAGATTTGCTAGTTTAGGGAACTCAGTGGAGACCATTTACAGGCCATACTATGCAACAAAAACAACCCATACTCAGGGCGATATACAACAACAACAGTGAAGCTAATTTATGAGCACATTTAATTGAAGAAGGTAGGCATAAACATAGGTTTCTAGCAACAATTTGGGACTGCACACAACAACCTGGTACAACCATCAGAAGAGGCCATAATAGGTTGTACGAGACAACCAGAAGGAGGCCATACATACTGGAGGAAGTTGGGATGAATATCATTTGTTTTGTTGGCCCAAAATCAGAGCATAATCCTTCTATTGTATTGTAAGAACTTTCTGATTATTATTTGTTGTTGTACCTTCTCTATGAAAGCCTAATAAAGCTCCCCTCTTAGTTCGTTTTCCCCACATTGGGGTTTCCATGGTACCCACTGTGTTAATGTGTGTTTGGTTTTATTTTCTTCCACTGTGCATGCATGTATCATTGTATACTCAACTAATGTAATCTTAGCATAGATCATATTTAAATTTCTATGTTGAAATCAATTTCTGGATTAAAATCTATTGGCTAGATTATCTTAGTTTGGTCGGTATTAAAATTTTTACATGTTATCAGAGTTGTGACTCTAATTAGCACATAGGTCACATGTTCAAGTCTCAACAATTTCCTGAAGGTTCCAACAGCCCAGAATCAGAGATTTCATGGCTACCAGCGTGAGGTCTGAGGATAGGCTTGAGGGAGCCTCAAACTATCTTCAGTGGAAGGTCAGAATTGTAGCTATGTTCAAGGAGAACAAGGTGTGGTCATATGTCGGCACTGTAGTTCCTATACCAATTCATAATCCTATTTCCTTGGACCTCCATGAAGTGAAAGAAGCCAGGGCACAAGGAGGATTCTGTTGGATGGTGTCAAAGACCATCTTATTCCACATCTGGCTGAGAAGAAAACAACTAAGGAAATGTGGGATGCTCTGACCAAGTTGTATCAGAGTGGCAACCAAAATCGGAAGATGGCTCTCATGGACAAATTACATGCCACCAAGATGGATAGGGGTGAAGGTGTGACTTCCTACCTCACTAGGCTCACACGAGTTAGAGATGAGCTAGCAGCAGTAGGGGATATCATTCCTGAAGAAGAGTTGGTACGTATTTCCTTGAATGGTTTTGGAAAACAGTGGGATGTATTTGTCAAGTGTGTGTTAGGTAGGGAGAAGATGCCTACTTGGGAGAGGTTGTGGGACGATTTCACACAGAAAGATATCCGGGAGGGGTCTCAACGTGGAGAGCAAAAGAAGAAATATGAAGATGAAGACAACCTTGCCTTGGCAACAAATGGCAAGGGGAAGAACAAGAAGAGTTCAAGTGAAGGAACCTCTTCAAGACAAGGCAACAAGAAAAAGTTTGACACTAGCAAAGTCAAGTGTTTTGCTTACCATCAGCTTGGGCATTTTTCCAGCCAATGTCCCAATAGGAAGAAGGGAAAACCCAAGAAGCAGATGGTTGCTACAACTGATATGGATGCATTTGCAGCCATATTTGAATATGAATTTTCACTATTAGCATGCATGTTCACCTCCATGGTCATCGGTACATGGTACATCGACAGTGGTGCTTCATGCCACATGACAGGGGTGCATGAGTACTTCAACAACTTGAATGAGTACAATTCCAACTTCAACATTGTACTTGGAGATAATGCCAAGTACAAGCCAGCAGGCAAAGGAACCGTGAGGTTTCAGAGGGAGTCTAGTAAGCCTTTGTCAATTAATGATGTTTTGTTTGTTCTTGGTTTAACAAAAAATATTATTTATGTTTCAGCCTTAGAAGATAAGGGATATGAGGTCACTTTCTGAGAGGGGAGAGTACTCATACATCCAAGGAGCTCCAATGCTAGCATGGGGAAAGTGTTGGGAGCGAGAAAGGACAAATTGTACAAGTTGCAGCTTGAACCAGCCTGTGCGTTGGTTAGTAGCAATAGCAGTGGCATAGATTTGGGGGAGCTTTGGCATAGGCAGATGGCTCATCTACATCACGGAGCACTTAAGGTGCTCAGGGAGGCCGTGATTGGGATTCCAGAGTTCAGTTCTGATCAACACAGTGTGTGCAAGTGGTGTGCTTTGGGAAAGTACGCCAAGACAACCTTTCCTAACAGTGACAATAGGACCAAAGGGATTTTGGACTTGATCCATTCAGATGTTTGTGGGCCCATGTCAGCAATGTTTATTGGAGGGTCTAGCTACTATTTCTCCTTTATTGACAATCATTCCAGGAAGACCTGGATCTACTTTATGAAGACCAAGGATGAGGTCTTCAGTCGGTTCCAAGAGTTCAAAGCTCTTGTGGAGAACCAGATAGGAAAAAAGATGAAGGTGGTCAGATCAGAAATGGAGGCGAGTATACCTCAAGCGCCTTCAAGGAGTTTTGTGTAGATTCTAGTATTAAGAGGGAGTTGATTGTGTTGTATAACCCACAACAGAATGGAGTCTCAAAGCGGAAGAATAGATCGATAGTTGGGGAAGCAAAGGCAATGTTACATGATCAAGACTTGCCCATGTTTCTATGGGCTGAGGCATGCAACACTGCAATCTATCTGTAGAACAGGAGTCTGCATAAGGTATTGGGGAGGATGACCCCTGAGGAGGCCTTCACGAGAAAGAGACCAAAGGTTAGTCACATACAGATCTTTGGGTGCTTGGTCTACTGCCATGTTCTGGCAGAGAGGAGGACCAAGCTCAAGCCTACTACAGAGAAGGACATCCTTGTTGGATACATTGAGACCTCCAAGGCCTACAGGGTCTACATTCTTGCACCAAGGAGGACAGTGGTTAGGAGGGACGTGAGATTTGAGGACAGGGCTTACAGGAAGTTTTGTGAATAGATGTCAATTGATGAGTAGTGTCATGAGCAGAGTGCTCATAAGGAGAAGTCTAGAAAACCATTACAGACTACATGTCCCCAGACTTCTGTACAGATTGGACAACAACAACAATAACAACATAGTGAGAAGGGTGTGCAGCGTGAGTAGCATGAGGAAGAGAAGGATACTTAGTTTACTCCGGTCGAGTACTCTAGTAGGAGGAGGCCAAAGTGGGTTGAATGCACATTGAGAGAGGCTCAAGAGCAGGTAGAGCCTCCCCAGACATCAGTCGGGATGAGCAGGGAATTGTAGAGGTTTTCCGGTTACATGGCTCTTATGAGCGAGTTGATAGAGGTCAACCTTCCAGTTTTCATGAGGCATATGAGCACCAGGTGTAGAGAGATGCCATGATGGAGTACTCTTCCATCATGAAGAACAATGTATGGGAGGTTGTGCCCCGACAAGAGGGGAAATCAGTGGTTGGCTCTAGATGGATCTATAAGATCAAACATACGACTGATGGAAGTGTGGACAAGTTCAAAGCCCACTTTGCGGCTAAGGGCTTCTCACAGAAAGAAGGCATTGAATTTAGTGAGACATTTGCACCCGTGGCGAGATATTCTTCTATCAAGGTCGTGATATCCATTGCAGTTGAGTTGGGATGGAAGATCCACCAGATGGATGTTAAGACTACGTTTCTTAATGGAGTGATAGAGGAGGAGATATACATAAAGCAGCCAGAGGAGTTTGAGGTGCACAACAGGGCATCTCATATTTGCAGGTTGAGGAGAGCGCTATATGGGCTCAAGAAGGCACCATGTGCTTGGTATAGCAGGATCGACGGTTATTTGCTTGGGATGGGCTTCACCAAGAGTGAGGTTGACTCCAACCTCTACTACATCTTAGTTAAGGGGAAGCCACTCATTCTTGTATTATATGTGGATGACTTGTTTTTGACAGGATCAAAGAAGCTCACATCGAATTGTAAGAGATATCTTGTTGTTGAGTTTGAAATGAAGGACCTGGGTGTGATGCATTATTTTCTTGGTTTGGAGGTGTAGCAGAAGGATGAAAAGATTTTCCTTGGACAAAGGAAATATGTTGTGGAGATCTTGAAGCGGTTTGGCATGCAGGATTGCAGGCTATGGCAACACCCATAGTTACTAACTGGAAGAAGATAGATGCTTCCAAGTCAGAGGGAGTAGATGTCACTCTCTACAGGGAACTCATTGGCTCTCTTATGTATCGAGTTAACAGTAAACTAGATTTGTGTTTTGTTGTCAATACACTCAATCAATTCATGGTAGAGCCTAAGCGTGTACACTGGGTGGAAATTAAACACGTGTTGAGGTATCTGCGTGGGACAGTCGAGTTTGGATTGAGCTATATCCAGGGGAATGGAGTGAAGCTTGTGGGTTTTTCAGATGCAGATTGGGCAGACAACAGTGTGGACAGGATGAGCACATCAGGTTGTTTCAGCTTGGGTTCAGGGGCTATTTCCTGGTTTAGCAAGAAGCAAAAATTAGTTGCTTTGAGCTCTGTAGAGGTTGAATACATGGCAGCCAGCTTGGCATCATGTGAGGCCATTTGGATTCAGAAGCTACTCATGGGCTTGTTTGATAAGGTGTTGGACACAACAATGATTCACTATGACAATCAGAGCTACATCGAGCTCTCTGAAAATCCAATGTTTCATGATAGGTTCAAACACATTGAGATAAGGTACCACTTCATTCGAGACTGTGTGCAGAAAGGTTCTGTAAATCTACAGTATGTGCCAACCGATGAGCAGATTGCAGACATACTCACAAAGTCTTTGGTGAAAGGAAAGTTTGTCTATTTCAGGGACAAGTTGGGGGTTGTACAGAACACCTTCCTTGCTATGAGGGAGTGTTAATTTTTTGTAGCAACAAAAGGTGTTTCCCTCATGCCTAGTGCCCAAAGGCATGCATGGGACTTTAATTTTACCCATATCAGCCTGAACATATTGGCCTAAGTTTTTACTTAGGAAATTCAGCCAATTTTTGTTGTGAGTGGATTGTGGGTCCTTGCCAAAGGAGGGTGCTCAGCCTTAGTGCTGAGTGGGGCCCTACCTTGAGGAATGAACCCTTTAGTGTTGTGTGGGGTCCAAAGAGAGGTGCCTCAATCTGGACCCTTGAAGCTTATGTTGGGCACTGATCCCAAGGCAACAAGGAGGGAGGCTGGGTATAGAGCAAGGCTGAGGGTGTTGGGCTGCTCATTCAGTCATTTGGTGAGCAAGAGGATAGTGGGAGCAAGGCAGAGAGCAGGCAGAGAGGAGTTGTTGCTGAAGGAGATTTCAGTGCTGGTTTAGGGCACTCAGTAGAGGCCATCTACAGGCCATATTGTGTAGTAGAAACAACCCATACTCAAGGCCATATACAGTGGCGACAGTGAAGCTGATTTCTGAGCATATTCAACTGAAGAAAGAAGGCAGAAACAGAGTGTTTCTAACAACAGTTTGGGGCTGCACACAGCAGCCTGGTACAACCATCAGAAGAGGCCATAACAGGTCGTACAAGAAAGCCAGAAGAAGGCCATACAGGTTGGAGGAAGCTGGGTTGAACAACATTTGTTTTGCATGCTCAAAATCTGAGCATAATCCTTCTATTGTACTGTAAGAACTCTCTGATTATTATTTGTTGTCGTACCTTCTCTCTGAAAGCCTAATAAAGCTCCCCTCTTAGTTGTTTTTCCCCACATTGGGGTTTCCACGGTACCCACTGTGTTAATGTGTGTGTTTAGTTTTATTTTCTTCCACTGTGCATGCATGTATACTCAACTGGTGTAATCTTAGCATAGATCAGATTTAAATTTCTGTGTTGAAATTAATTTCTGGGTTAAAATCTATTGTCTAGATTATCTTAGTTTGTTGGGTATTAAAAGTTTTACACATTGTGTAAAGCAAATAAGGAATACCACTCATATTTTCTTGTCTTGTCCATTCTCTACGCAGGTCTGGAAGGATTTGGAGACTTCTTTGGGTTTTCAGGATTTGTGGCATAAAGAGACTGGATATGGGTTTCCAAGAATTGTTTGTAAGAAGAGAGTTGAAGCTTTTTAGGGAAACTCCCTTCTTAGTCACTTGGGGAATATGGCTAGGCCGCAACTCTAGTTTATTTGAAAATAAACCACTTCCATATTTTCAAATTTTTGCCCAGGTATTGGCTCTGTTATTAGTTTACAAACCTAATGTGAGTATAAAGGAGCAAAGGGCTGTTGGAGCACTTTTGGTGGATAGGTCTTATTCTTGGAGTTTCTTCGACGGGGCCTCTCAAGGGCCTAGGAAGACATGCAGTTTGGGTTTTGATTTATTTCTATCAAATTCTCATTTCTTCATTGCAAAGGCTAATTTGGAAAAAGAAACAAATAATGTTGGGAAATTCGAGACTTTACTTTTCCTTATGAAATCTGGCACTTAACAAAGGGATTGTCAGGCTTCAAATTTTTGAGGATTCAGCTCTCACTATAAATTGGATGCAAAATCAGCTTTAGGTCCATAGTGTTGGTTTATCCCCATTGGCTAAGCATTTGAAGGAGATTTCAAGGCAATTTCAGGAGGTATCTTTCAAGCATGTCTACAAGGAGCTCAATGTTCATGCTGATACCCTTTCTAAAGATGGTTTACAGTTGATGGAAAATCAGATCATTGAAGATGAATATCAGGATGGGCTTTTAGTCTCCTCCAGATCCACTAATGTTTTTGGATTTCAATTATTTCTTTGGGTCAATTTAAATGTATTATTTTGATAGGCTTTGAATTGGTTACTTGATAGGTGTTTCGATGAAAAGTAGTGTAAGTCCTTTGGACATGTCAATTTCAAGATTATCTTTCTGATGAATAGTAAGTAGAAATATAGGCAGTTCAGTAATAAGCACAGATAATAGCACAAACTTTGTCAACTGTGCATCATGCACCATGAGGAATGTATTTTTAATTCTTCTTGAATGAAAATACATTTTATTTTTTTGGAAAAATGTTAACAGTGATTCTTCCCGTCTTCACATTTAATAAAAAATGATTAAAGAGCAATATTCAGAGTGATATATACTTACATAATGGGTATCTGTCTCTATTGTTGTTGATGGATGATGATGAAACTTGAACCTGCAGAAAGCTCAAATAGCAGCAACTGCAATTGTTAGCAGAAATGTGTTTGGTGTCATCTCTTCTGAGTTCTTATCTGTCAATTCGCTTTAATTGCCCCCAATATTTGTAAATTGCATAGATAGAATCATAAATTCCCTTCCATTGCTACAAACGTCTGCGTACCTTGTAATGAATTATAGAGACAAAAAGAGAATTCAAGCACCTAGAACTTTCTAACAATATAGCCAATAAATTTGTGAGTGAGCCAAGGGGTGGCGCCTGAGAGGAGAGGAATGCATTTGATTCTTGCTAAATGGCATTGGCGATTATATTAAAAATATATAATTTGATTTTATGCATTGTTCAATTTCCGATAGTGCCATGAAGAACAAATTATAATTTCCGTACTCATTTTAGTGAAAAAATAAACCAAACCTGAACTCCATTACAATGCATAAAAAATGAACCATCATGAAGGTCAATTCGATCTGTACATGTGTTTGAGGCATGTGATGAGTCACGGATTCGTACACTCCTAGATCTGGACAAGTAATTACACCATCAAACATTTTGATTCAAGGGGTTGCTTGAATCAGAACATTTGAAAGGTTATTTGATTTCTTTTGTCTCAACGAGTGCAATTGAAGGACAAGGACAAGCATGAGAGTAAGTTTAGCAACAGTTACATAGATGGGGACTCTTGAGAGGACCAAGATGACATTGTCCAAGATCATGAATAATGCCCGCCGATAGGCATTGAGCCAAAAGTAGTGGTTGATCCTCTTCCAAAAAGATCCACTCAAGCAAACGTGCTTCAATTTCTTACCACGACAATGTTTTTGGTCTCTTTGGTCGATGCATGAAATTTGTGTTTTCTGAACATGGGTGATCCAATTGGTTGATTCTCTTCAAGATCATTTCTTGGTTTCAACTGCTGCCAACCAGTTAAGGAGCAAATCACCAAAGAAGATGATGTTGCGTTCAATTCTCCAAGATTATGCATCTACACATCCACGAATCATCATTTGTTCATTGAGGTTTCTCTTGATGCATCTCATTGGTATTCGCATTGTAGTCATTTGTCTATTCACTGACTTTGAGCATGTTTGCCTTGATGCATCTCTTATTGCACCTAGATCAGATGGCTTTTGTCTTGCAGCATGGTGTTTGACTCCAATACACGTGCCTACGCTCTCTTACACAACTTAGCACATATGGAGGCAGATGTGAATATTCAAATTCATGTATTTCATGTTTAGCATTTGCACTCAGATCAGATAGTTGGTTTGGGCATACCTCACTCAACAGAGTTGCTTTTGTCTTGGCTTATGTTCACATTCATATCTATATAGATATAACCGATGATACCAACCAAATTGCTATCAATTAGTTATGCCTCTAAACTTGAATCATGGGAATTATTCATCCATATCCTTGCATTGATGGATGAAATAAGGGAACCCTTATCCTTGTCAACCACATTGCAGCTTAGATATATTGGTTAGACTCCAGACCAGTGATTGGGAGTTATTACACTAGAACTATACGAGATTCCAGATTGGTTACCTGATTATGTTGACCCCGATCACTGTCTTGTGCTGTGAGATACAGTGAAAGCACAGTTGGGTTTGACAGTTGCTAAACGATTGTATTTGCTGTGATGTAAATATGGGTCTTGTTAACAAGACAATTCCTTTTCATAATCAAGCACTGTTTATAGCGTATAACATTGAACTTTCATGGAGTAACCATGGGATTTGATATTGCTTTAATCACCGGTTCCGTAACTCCAAAACTATGGGATAATAATAGATTGGTATAACTCACAAAATGACATTGTATGATATTGCATCCATTGCTGACCATTCACTGCATAATTAGTTCCTCTGGATATCACTCTCCATACTCGTTCAAAGACTGCAGTTATGACAAAAGAGGGCGACACTTGAAAAGAAATGGACCAATTTCTTATCATCTAAAGACATGAGGTGCTGGCGAAAAACTGATCAAATGCTTATGTTCCTTGGTAAACTTCAACTTCTATTTCTTCTTAGTAAACAAACTTTGGGACTATCTCAACACCAACTATGCTGCTAATGGTTATGGGTATGGAGCCAATCAAAGAAGGGATGCTACGTACTCTAGGTCTATGGGTTCAACTGCTGCATCCTAGATCCAAATCGTTGAGTTGCTGCTTATGAATCGACTGGATCATTAAAAGAAACTGCCCCTTATGGCTCTCCTTCTTGCTTGCCTTATTGCTCTCTTCCTATTTGACCAGAATAACTTATCTTTGGGTATGGAGGATAACAATTGGGGTACACACATAAATGATACGACTTAGTGCATGAGGAAGTACAAATTAGGTCATGGGGACCTTGGGGTATCACAGGTAACAAGACTGTTGTGGACTTGGTGTTGACTTAGTGATGAACAGGTATTACCCTGTGAAATAATCCATTTACTTAATTCATAGACCCTGTTCAACAGATACTCTATTGGTTATTCATGAACAACTTAAAAAAACATCTCTCCCACATAACCACTCAAATTCACTTCGGCGTTCCTTTTCCCCCACTTCAGGAGTATGCTAGTGTATTATGAATGAATCTGTGTATTGTTCAACTATTTCTGTTGTTGGTTTATTTATCTTGAATACCTAAGACTGCATACAAATTCCAGACACAAGGGCATATCTAAAATTTGATTTAAGAATCTATAGTTATTTAGATTGGGAGATTCCGACTCTCCAACTATGATATAAATCCTCTGCTTTTCATTCATATAAGTTTTTGACTCATGAATATAACATGTCAAACAGAGCTGTGTAAAAAGCAGAGAACAAAGCTTCTGATCACTGAAAAAGCCATTCCTGTGCTTGGCCTGTGCACTGAAATATACCGATATAAAAGGCTTTATCCTCCATAAATTGGGGGTCAAACAAAGTAATTTTATTTTACAATTCCAGTTCATCAATAATAATCGATATAACCCACCAGAGCCAGCAACTTAACACAGGGCATACAAGGTTGATAATGCAACAAGATCCCACCCATCCTACATAAGAGGCAACACTAAGGTGTTAATGTTCTAGTTTCATTAATTCATGATTATTATATCTCGAATAAATAGATAGTCAGATTTGCAGTATTCAAAATAAGATCTATCAAATGTATTATTTCTTAAAAAACACCAGTAAAAGAAACACAAATGATTATCTCATGATGCTGTGTTCAATAAATAGTCCACAGTAAAAGCTAAAGCTTGTTTAGAATGATTCTTATAAATTCAGGATTTGATAAATTGTTGAGCTTTGGGATTTAGGATATTTATATGGAGGTGTAACTATTCTTGTATCAGTAAAAAGTGTAATATGTATCAAAATACCCATGAAATATGCTGTTTTTCAAATTGTCTTCTACCAAATATATTATCCTCAAAACTCAAGTTCAAGAAACAGAAGAGTGCTTCACGATGGTATATTTAAATTTTGAACATAATTCCAATAAAAATAAATATAAATCAAATGAATCTAAGTCTTACAAATTGAATATTTTGTGAAGCTTGAGACTTAGGATGTTCTAAACTGCTAAATAATCTTTTGAGAAAATATTTTTGATAGCCTTCTATACAAAGAACGGAGTTAAGGTAGTATCAGGTAGAAAACATCACAAATTAAGCATCTTATGATGAATTTAATCAGAGGGGACAAAGACTACGAAATGCATGTCTTTTATAGTCAAATTCTAAGTTTGATAATAAGATATGCTTAATTCAAGTACATTGTCCGTTAGCAGAATAATGCAGAGTCCTACACAAACATGACGATTGATCTTAAATTGACAATATCATCAACAGTCCTTCAAAACATGACACAATGGTATTAATGTTGAAAATAATGTTACGATAGTGACATTTGAGGTTGACTGAACACCAATCTCAGGATAGAGTTTGATAACAAAATATTACATGACAATATAACGCATAGAAATTGATAACAAAATATTAAAGTTAGCCCAAGGGGTTAGCTCAACCAGTTGTTGCCAATGTTGCTGGGAATTTGGCTAGTTCCATACAGGCAGGTGCCTGGTTTGAAATCCCGCTGGGTGAGGCGTACTAGTCTATGGTGATGGGCTGAATAGGGATGCCATCCACGAATATGGGGAAGCATCCCTTAGGTTTCCCCGCAAGGTTTTCCATGGAAAAAACAAAACAAAATCTTACAGCTAAAGCTGTTTCACTGCCATGGCCTCAATGGCCATTGTTGATGAAGACAGTCAGAAATAGGACCCCAAAAGTAATCACAGTTGGGGATTAGTCAGGTACAAAGATTAATTTATTTACATGGTGACTGAAGTGCATAACAACATACAGATGGTATTGCTTGGATAAATTTAAAACCAGTGTTCCAGAAGGTGTAATATCTTATTGCAAACAAAAGACATTATTAACAAATAAAACGTGTAGTTTAGGAAAGGGATGTTGATCTTCAAACTATAACAAGATAACTAATTTTAGTACTTGGATAATTTCAGCATCATGGAAATCATATTGGTTATTGTAAACGTTGATGGGTAGTAATCTTTAACAAATCCATAGCCCATCTTAGTAGCATTGATAAAAGAAATGAGATTACAATAATCAAAGACTGAAGTACAAAATGGTAGCGTCCAAATTTAATTCACTGCCGATCACAATGTTTAGCAGTACAACATGAGACCAAACAACAAATACTGAACCTGAATTTTACCGAGGCTCTCTAAAAAAATTTCAACTCCCTATCCATCTTCTGGGAACTCCAGCCAAAGTACCCTGACCAGAACAGTTTAGATGGAATAGCAACTTTAACAAAATCCCTTTTAATGAATTTGGCTAACCACCATCACAACAGTAAAGACATGCTACAAAATCAAATATATATAACTTCAGACATACCCCAAAAAAACTTCTCTCGAAAGATTTTGCAACAAACTTCACATATGTGTGCAACCCAATGCTGGCGTTCATACTGGTAATGCTCCTCCAGTGGACGGAAGAGTCGAGTTCAAATATCAATCCAAACAAACTGTAAAAGTATCATTGAAAATCAAACTGCACATCAACATGCATAAACCTTCTCATGAGACTCACGATAGAAGAGGTAAACCTTGCCAGAGTTGCACATTCATCCCGAGTTTTTGTCTCAGAGACAAAACCATGGATAATAAGCCGCTTGAGACTAGGACATCTTTCAAGCAACCCTCCTATCCATTGAGCAAATAAATCATTAATCACTGTTGATCCCAACTTCAGCACGACCACATTTTCCAGCAATGATGACCCTCTTAAGACATGTTGAAGCAGCCCATCTCTCAGATCATAACTCAGAGAGAGATGGTTTAGTTTAGGAAAGCATACTGCTATGGTTTCCAAGTCCATTACCTCATCCTCTGAGTCAAATACTATACCCCAAAGTCTTAATCTTCTGAGCTTAGTAGCTCTCGAGATCATCTGGTAGAACTTTGGCCACATGATTGTGAAGTCACTTACATCCACTACCTCTAAGAGATCAGTGGTCTCCCCAATATCGAGATGAATTATACTCACATCATCCATCCTAAGGTGTTTCAGACTCCCTTTACTTATAAGCTCAAAAAGCTCAACTGTTGAATCCTTCAAATGAAGGCTTTCTAAATTATCTGCTTCAAGAACAAATTTATCCAAGCTTATTTCTTCCACGTATAGCTTCTTCAAACTTGGACTAGTCAACTCCATCACTGCTTGAGCATCAGACATGGCGATTTCCGGGTTTATGAGTGAAAAGGACTCAAGCTTTGGGCATGCGGTTAACAAAAGGCTCAAATCCAATGCAGAAATATTCACGCTATGAAGGGTGAGAGATTTTAAACATGGAAATCGTTGGTAGCTTGGATCCACACCAGAAATCGAAGTGTATCCTGAAACCAGAACCTCCAATTTCTGCCTTCCACACTTCTCAAAGATATTCACATTAGGATTTGTATGCATCATATACAAGAGACTGCGCAAGGTCTCTCTTGTATACATAAGCCACGCAATGACTGAAGCTGCTGAAAATTCATCCGCTTCGCCCATGTAAATGCACAGATTCTGTAATCCTGTTGTCTGAAAAATTGTTTGGGTAATAAGAATTTCCAACCTGCTTGTGGTAAGTTCACGGTACATGGGCCAGTCAGATAAATTGAATGAAAGGGTGTGCAAATGTTTTCTCGTTGCTTCTCTCCATTTTCTGCAAGTCGCCGAAGCTATCATAACATCCCTAGCAGCAGCAAGATGAGAGAGTATAATCCCTATTACCTCAACCGGAAGGGATTCCATAGTTTCCTCCCTACACTGATGTCAATCTGCAAATCACAAACATATGAAAACCTAAGGGGGATCAAAAGGGAAAAGCCTAGAATATTCTCCGTACTGAATAAAATCAGAGAAATCACAAAGTGCATGGATTTCTACACATATATTTACTTGTGCAGTTTTCAAAATTTACAATAAACACACCCAAAAGCTCCACACCTCTCATCCCAAATACATAAATCTGCAAATCATAAACATTCGAAAACCTAGAGGTCAGAGAGGGAAAGCCTTGAAGACTCGGTACTGTATACAAATCAGAGAAATCAGAAAGTGTGTAGATTTTTACACATGTATTTGCTTGGGGAATTTCCAAAATTTAAAACAAATGCACACAAGAGAAATCACAAAGTGCATGGATTTCTACTCATATTTAATTGGGAAAAATTCAAAAACTACAACAAAAGCACCCAAAAACTCCATACCCCCATCATAAATATCTCGACCCTTTCTGGGCTTCTACATTTTTGTTTGTACAAAAGATCCAGGGAATGCAATAAAAAATTATACCGAATCAAATCACATATAATTTAGTTTTTGAAGTTTAAATCATGAGCATAATAAAAAGGTCAGGGGGATTCAAATAAACCACAAAAGCTACAACGATTTGCAGGTGCCAATGCATAGTGAGTTCCTAAATGGAAATACACAATATTTTCAATTGGGTATCAATGAAATCATCACATCTGGAAGAAAACATCCAGAGTGTACAGGATCCAACCTTGAAAATGAATGGATGTCGAAAGAGATAAGAAAATAAATCCCAATATCCGTGCAGGATCTTACCTTAAAAATAAAGGTAAATCCAGAGACAGCTGAAGTCATGAGATGGATTCCAAGCTCTGAAACAACAGTCATCAGATTCCATTGTCCAGGGATCCAAAGAGCAAACTGGTAACATCAATTCGGAGAAGAGAACCTCAGCAAATTTTCAATCTATCACAAGATAAGTAATTATCATTAAAGAAGTTAAAAGGAAGGAATGGAAAAGGAAGCATCCCAGAGGCAAAGGCAGCCCGTCATCATCGTTCCCAACCATTTTTTTCCTATTTAATTTAACAGCTATTTGGAGTCGTAGGGAGGAATCATAGGAGCCACCAAGGCAACCCAATTTTCTAAAACTTTATTTATTGGACTTGTTTTTTCGTCCCTCGCTGTTTTCCTTTTTAATTTTCATGTAAGCTGAGTCCACGTGGAAAATACAGTCAGCGTTTCGTTTAAGCTTATAGTCCATGTGGAAAATATATTCATTATTTTCTATTTTAATTTTGTGTTGGCCGAAATAGAAATTGCACTAAAATAAAACTTTTTGATTTTAAAGATTTTATTGATAATTTTTATTCTCACATACTAAATTTGTATTTTTTAAATATATGATTGAAGCTTCTAATGGGGATTAATTTTTAAGATTACCATTGGTTTATTGGAACTTTAAGAAATTATTGAGATTTTTTTTAAATTTATTTCTTTGTGCTAGAAAAGTATTAAGAGAGACTTTCCAAGATCATCATTTTTTATGTCTTAAAAGATTAGAAAGGTCAATTAAGACATATTTTGAAACTTTGATTTAATTTGGATATAGGCTAGAGACTTGTGATTTTCATATTCAACCCTCTAAGTGTCACAAAGATGACAAATTCTTTGGTCTCATGGTGTTTTGGGAATTGTCAAACACCTAGCTTCACTATGTAGTTTGTGAGAGTTTGTTCTTATTTTAGCAATGTTGATTTTCTTCTTTACACTAGTCAAAACCCAGAGATACTTTTGATCTTTTAGATTAAGGTTGACCACCTCCTTGTAGAATCTTAATTTTCTTTTATCCTCTAATTATTTATCGCACCACATGTTCTCCTTAAATTTAGATGTAATAATATTTTTAATATTATCGGTATTCTACAAAATCATTTCTTCTTGCATCTTTATGCCATCCCCGCTTGAGCCATTGGTGGTTTTGGTTGGAGTTTGAAGCAAAGTTGGGGAGTCTCTCTTCATCCATATTGTTTATCTTGTTCTTGTACATTAAGTACCTAATCATAGTCATGCTCTCAATGGAGGAAAGGCTCACTTCTATGAGGAGGATATGATAGGGTGTATTGCCTTTAATTTTGAGATTTTAAGTTATAAAATTATTTTGGTCTGTGCTATCTTTCTCCATAATTCTCAAGAGATATTGCATCCCCAAATTTCAATGAGAAAAAAAATTATATGTAAAACCTATCATTAATTGGTTGTTTGTTCTTATAAATATAAAAAGCACAAATCCAAATCTCTCTACTTAAATGTAAAATATTCAATTTTTTCTCATTGAAATTTATAACTTTAAATTAATCAATTAATCACATTTGCATGTGTGTGTAATTTTACGTATATATTTCAATTTTTTTTTTGGAAGACTTCACTTCATCTGGATGGTAACTAAGGTAAATCATCGGTACTTAAGTTTCAAGTTTTTTAGGGGTGGTAGATGTGGGGGTATCGTAATATATCTAGACATCAAGAATTCATTTTCAAATGGGGTTTAGGGAAAGCAACGAATAATCAAATTGAAGCGCTTGCTCTTTATCAAAGACTTAAGCTCCTAGACTAAAGGCAGATTAGGAACTTGGTAGTCATTGGAGATTGAACAATCATCATAAGGTATATGTGCTACTCCTCCACTCCATCTAAATGTAAATTTGCTAGGCTCATCTATAGAATTTAATTGAAAGTAAGGTGGTTTGATTTGATTGACTTTTTCCAAAGCTCGAAATCATCAAGTGTATAGCTAATGAATCCTCTCGCATGGGCGTTGAGAAATTTAGGCTAAAATGTGGGAGAACTTCTTCATTTATCCCTTAAATTCAATTTACGATGTTTAATTCAAAGTATGTCAAGCACTCTACACTCATTCCCAAATGGCATTGCAAACTTAAAACAAAAGGATGGAACATAATGTGGCTTAATTCCCTAGTACACTCGCACACTCCAAACTTGAAAGCAGAGCAACTTCATATGCCAATTAGTTTTCTAATTATAGATATAGGTGGGATAATTCTAGAGGCAAACTCGGTTGCCCCCTTCCCTAGTTCAATCCATGCCTTGAATTGTGCAACGTATCTTTCTCCTCGAGAATTGTAGGATAGGTTCAACGATTTAGGAAAGATTTGCATTTGTGTTTGTAAGGTTTTAGAGGTGGACCAACTGCAAATTATAGAGGATTTATAAGTATCCATCTATGTTTGCAAGGATCCATAAGTATCCATTTGTGTTTGTCAATATTCAAAGGTATCCATCTAGGTTTGCAAGGATTTAGAGACATCCATCTGTGTTTGCAAAAATTTAGAGGTGAACAATGTGGGACAATTCAAGGCAATATGTAGGGTGTTGAACTTTCTTCGATTCATTATTACATATTCGTAATTTGGGAGAATAGAGAGCCATAACCACCCTGGATGTTTCCTTATCTATGAAATTAAGGCCACTTGTCATGTATTGAGGAGGCATGAGAGTCTTTTGTTTCATACTCAAGCATCTAACTTCAATGCAACAACTAGAATGTTCTCTGAGTAAGCTCATAATAATGGGTATGTAGAAATTCTGGAAATAGTAACACAACAAAAACTCCAAATAGACAATCTAGAGGTAGAATGTAAGTTGCTACAACGAATGGTAACAAGCTTTGCTAAAATCTCCCCATTCACAATTTCATTTGAAAGGATGTGAATTGGTTTAGTTCCAAATGAAGGTAACAAAGAGAAATATGTTCAACAAGATCCTAAGAATATGGATATGGAGTGGATATAACAAGAAGCCAAGCCACCATTGGATAAGTAGAATGAAGCAAGTTATGATCATGTATGTCCTTAATCTTTGGTTTTGTTATGTTTTGCAAAGTCTCTTTGATTGTTGGAGCGTTTTATAGGTTTTATATCAGTCACTCTTTTTGGTATTCTTCTGCAAAGGAAAGAACAATATACAATAGTGAGCTATTTTGATTTTGGGAACTTTTTTGAGCAATTGTCTTTTGAGCAACCATCCTTTTTGTATTATCATGGTAACTAGAGAGGCTACAACACTTTTTTTAATACAAAATTTAACAGTTCCAATTAAAAAAAAAGTTTCAAGCACTTCATTCCAAGAGTTAAGAGAGTCCAATCCATAACCTCCCCAACTTAAAAAAAAAAAAATCTCACATTTTATTAATAATTAAAGGAACCTTAAAAACTATTATATAAATATATTTACAATAATATTTTGTAATAAAAAATAAACGTCACAAAATTAATTTGTAGATATACACTCATAAAAAGTGAATGTATACATTTGTTTTCTCAATAAAATGCACATAATGGGAAAACCCTCCAAACATTTCTCCATTTTTCTAAAATGGTGGTATTTAAGATAAATCAATACTATTTTTACAACTTAACAAAAATAAATGTATACAAATAAATCACAAAAATAAATTTATACACATCTAAAAATTCCTCATATTATTTTCAGTTTTTTTTTCCTTAAATAATAATAATTGTTTTTATAACTAACCATGATTAAGAAAAACAACACAGTGAGTAAAACCCTTGAATATAGAATGTACTCAATGCCAAATAAGAGGGCTCTATGTGCAATCCATGTATGGCTCTTTAATTTGAGCCTTTGAAGAGGTTTCAAGTTGTTATATTTGTTTTCTATATTTCTTTACAAAGGGAAAGTGACTTGGAGAGTGTGACAACGATGGGCTCTTTTTAGTTTGATTTTTTGATAGCATTGGGCTCTTTTGAAGAGCTTTGTTAAATTGTAAATTAATTTTAAAGTTGGTAGGTATGAATGGAATATG